>OMNN01098656.1:0-19472 GCA_900302755.1 Chromis chromis
GCCGTCCACACGGAAACGAAGCCGAGTGTAAACGCACAAATACTTTGTCAAACCGGTGTATCGTCCACACGAAGCCGGCGTTTTGGGGTGTGTAAACGATCATTTTTTAAACCAGGTCCCAGAGTGGATAGATTTTAAACCGGCACGTTTTGGCTCCGTATGGACGGTCCGTAACCGAATAGATTCTGAAACGCTTGCGTCACAGCTCTCCCTCTCGAAAAATGCGCATGCGCCAAACTCAGAAAAGGACTACAACTATGGCGCCGTACAGTGTTGCGTGTGTATCGCTGAAACTACTCACCCTGTTATCGCTATTACAGCAAAGTATACTTCTTCTGCATTATCGCCGTGTTCACCAAACAGATATGGAAAGCTCAATACGCCACTTCATGTTCTATGTTTACATCGTATCAGATTTCTGTGCATGCCTAAAGTCCCGCCGCCAGTTTCCGTTACGCCGTCACAGCGCCACCAACCGGCCTGGCATGCGTTTTACATCTTTTTCAGTTGTTTTAGGTGAATTCGTGTGGACAGTTACTTTTACTGAAACGGCTCCGTGTGGATGGAGAACGTTTTGGAAACGATACGCGTTTCGGCTTCGTATGGACGGGGCCTAACTGGTATGTCTCCCTCAGGTGACACAAGAGATGTCAACAGTTGCCGGTTGTAAGTATGCAAGCACCAAAACTGCTCAAATCAATCAAGACTGAATCAACAATAAGATCTCACAGAAAAAGCACCAAATGGTCATTGTTTATGTTGCCACAGCTAGAAAACAGAGCAACTTGCGTTTTACTAGTTCGAACTCTGTTTCAACGAACATGAAATTTTTGACGGGGTGCATCATTCAATCTTTCGCTCTATCAACAAAGAAACAAACGCATGCAAGAATATTGAAAAGGCCCGATAAGCAGCTCTTTGCACTGTGCAGTAAATCATGCAGAAGTAACAAGCCACCAGAGAAATGTATCTATGGGGACACGGGAAGACAAAGAAGAAATAAACAGTTCTAAATTTCTCATCTTTGTAAAAAGACAAAGAGTACGGCGTGTTATATTGCAGTGATTTCCAGCTTAACTATGAAGTGCGAGCACGGTGAGATCTGGGGACCCATAGTTGGAGCAGTTATTTATTAAAGCAGGAGGGGATGACACCTACAGCAGATTGCCTTATTATTTATAATGCTTGCTGCACGTTATGTGAGAGGTTTTACAATGACAGCTTATGGGAACACTGCTGTGAGGAGAGTGAAGTTAAAATCACGCCACAACTTCTCTTGTGGCATTCATTGACAGGTCATTTATTTATAGATTTTCCAGTGATTTATTTAAGTTATGCTGTATATGCAGTAAATGTAGTGCTGCTGGTGGAATTTACATACTGGATTTTACCATTGGAGCTTACCTCGTATGTATAGAAGAAGTGAAATTATGAAAGATTCATCTCATGTAATTGGAAAACCACATCTTGATTCAGAAAATGAGAAACTGAATCAATCAAGTCCCTATAAGTTAACAATAACCCAAGTTAATGACTTGCTTTACTTTTAATAACACGTGTTGCAATTAAATGGTACATTCAATCAGTATTAATCATATTATATTTAAATAGATGAGATATCAGTGAGATGTGGCTGATATTTATTCTAAAACTTGTCTGTAGACAGGCAGGTTGTGAATATCCAGTGAGAGCTTAGCAAACTAAGCACAGCAATCTGGCCAAGTATCTCTATCAACACTTGGATTGTGTGGATGGTATTTTACCGAAGGTGCATGAATAACAAAGGTAAAGAAAAGATTAAACAGTGTCTGCATTATTTCAGTGCCCAACATTAGCATGCCTGACTAACAAGCTTATGACCTGCAGCATGACCCTGACATTACCTTTAATGCAAAGGGCGTATATGTTATTATGTTGAGTTTAGAGGCAAAGTTAGAAAATCATTTCCAAAGCCTTTTCTCATGTAAAAGTGAAACATGTCATATGAAACAGCAAACCATCGCTTGACGAAGGGACTTTTGTATTTCCATAGTAAACATCTGAATGGTGTTATGTGAGAAAGATATGTGTGATATTAAGTTCTTTCTTATGATACAGATCATTATACAAGAGTCCTGTCTTGTAATACTACATCAATAACCAACTTGTTAGGATGATGAAGAGTCCATATATTGCACATCCACAGGTGTGTAATTGTATTTTTTTTTGGATCCACTAGGTTCACATGCTTTATTGTTCAAAAAACACATTATTTTTCTCACACTGTACATTTACGCTGAACCTCTTCTCACTTTCAAACGGTCCGTCTTAGCTCCTGTCTCTTTAAAGCCTCCCTCCTGAGAAGCCCAGTCTGCTCTGATTGGTCAGTTGGTTATGCACCATAACACCAGATCTCTGAATATTTTTATGTAGGCCCAGCAGAACCAACTCTGATGTGGAAATAATGATGGGACTGCAAGGAAGCTGCTCATGTTTAGTTTGAGAGTGTACTAAACTAGCTGCAACGCAAACGTGTTACATAATAATGGAGAAGAAAATTAAGGAATAGCCAAGACTTCAAATGAGGCATTTCAGGCAGGTAATGAGCAGTGTTTTCTGTGGAAGAGAATAACTCCCTTTGGCATAGACTTTGGATTTTGTAGCCAAAAAAGCTATAATGCACACTACAGGAGAGGAAAAAATCCAAGCAGCATAATATGAGCTCTTTAAGCTTAAGCCCTTCACTCTTTTGCCATCATTACATGATTCTAAGTTATGATGATGAAAAGTCCTACCTAAAACCTTTTGGCAAGTTTAATATTGAGTCACAAATGTTAAAGGTCCCTTATGGTGAAAATCCATTTTTTTTTTTTTTGTATGTCTTAAAAACTTGGAGGTGTAAAATAAAAGTTGTGAAAATTCAAAGATGCTTGCTACTACCATTCTTTTTGCTCTCTCTTAACTAGATTACCTCCCAGAATTTTATTCAGTTCCTAAGCAGAAACTGAGAAGTCAGTAGTCATCTAGGGAAAATTTATAAAAAATCCTGCTGTCAATGTTCACAAGTGAGCCATTCAGAAAGAGCAGATGCCTCAAAGTCTGCCAGTTTTATTTACTTTCCAGAGCTGCTTCTACTAATTCTAAAATGTCTCATCCACAAGCAAAGTACACCAAATGTTGTGCTGTTGACTGCAACTGTGAACACTAGAGTCTTCATGGACTCTCAGCATCTCAGGAACTGAAGATCTAGTGGATTACTTTTATTCTTCACAGTAATGTCCTTACAACAATAGGAAAAGCCTTAGTCTTAGCACGTTGTGCAGCTAATGCAGCTAACATTACCATTAGCTTTGATTGTATGACCACAAGTCAGAGCTCTGTGGAAATTGTGAAACTAATGGACATTCAGTGGAAACTTTCAGACCAATTTGAAACCAATAAACAAGGACTGTGTGGGTTAATGTGTTTTCATGTCGGCTGTTGTGCTTCAGTACAATCTAAACTCAGTCAGTGTTCACATTTATCAACTTCTCTCCTGCTCTCTGTGCTCACACATACAACATGTTATTATAGCAGAATCCCCAATAAAGCTGTTCTCATTTACATATTTCTCTGTTTCTTGTCAGACAAAGTACAAAATAGTGCCTGAAACGCAGCCCATTAAGACTAAGTTAACTGGCAGTCACTTCAGAACCATTTAGAAGCTGCTGCTCTGCACCACTAAACTACTGACTTTAAACCTGCAACTTTGTCCGACAAACTCACCAAACACGAGTTAAAAATTCAACGATATTTCCATGTCAAATAATTGCTCAGAGAAAAAGTTAGAAGTGATGGGGTCAAGGCAGAAGTAAAATGATTATTATGAAATATATAAAATATACATCTCTTGTATCTGAATGGCACTTTACCTAAGGCTAAAGAACATCTTTCCTTATCTTACCACACTCAGTAGAAGAATAATTCAAATCAATTCCTCAGTTTTGCACGTTGAGGTTTACAGATTTTAAGCTGAAAAAAGGAAAAACAGCACTCTTTTTCTACTTACCCAGCTGCTTCTGGATATTGGCAAATATATGCTGATTTTACACAGAATCAGTGCTGGAGAACCGCGCTGAATATGAGGTATCCCTCTTCCATTACCGCCATCTATAATTCATGAAGTAAAGCGATACACTGGACACAACATGGAGTTTACCTTAGAGCATAGTATAGCGCAATATTCGTGGTATACACTTCAGGCCAGTATAAGCAATGCAATGCACTGTGAAAACCCTATAGAGCTGAATACTGTGTGAGCTGAAGGATAACATCTCTCTGCCTTGGAACCGAAGGATTGAATCACCACTTAAAGTAGCAGCTGCCATACGCCTTACATACAATTTACATATGGCAGCTACTACGGAAAATTAAATATCACAAATGGAGACCACGCAATAATCAGCCTCATTACTTCTAACTCACAACAAATCCTGTCACAACTCCTCCTCAACTCACAACAAGCAGCTGCCAAATTCCCTGTTATAGGAATCAACAAGTAGCATTATCACACTAGCAAATTAAAAAAACAAAAAACAAAAAAAAACAGCACAAAGACAGCTTGCAAACTGCTGTGTGGATTTTCACAGTTGCACCCATCTGCACTGCCAAACAGCTAATTTCATGAATAACTACTTGGAAGGAAGCGGGGCTCATCACAAATTGCAAATTCATTTTCCTCCTGAAGACAGAAACCGACTTCAACCACTCACTCTGCAGCCTATTAAATAAAGACACAAGGTAAATTGCTACTTCAGCTTGTTTGGGAAGAAATAAAAGTGATGATGACTTCAAAGGGTTTGAGATGGAATACATTATGGAAATTATGTGAAATTTCCCATGAAAACAACAATAAACTGTGTGTGTGTGTGTGTGTGTGTAAAAAAGAAATTTGGGCACTTGAGCATTCTTGGATATGTTCATGCATGTAGGTCTTTGACAAGCTCATGTAGTGTCTTTGACAAGCACGGAAGAAAGTGAAAATAATAACTGGTTTACTGGTGTGGTAACTGTGAGATAACAGCCAAAGTAATTAGATTGCCACTTTAGAATGCTGGAGGCAACATGGCTGCTGAGTTGTTTGCTTTACAACTAGTATGGAAAACAGCACTGGCTCCTGTTTTGACCTTTGCCCTCACCAGATTTTGCCTTCTAATTTGGCTAATTGTGTTTTTCCCAGGGGACGCACACACATGACCGGCATGCACCACATCAATGAATGGGTGTCCAGGTCAGGTCAGTGTTAAAACACTTCCCATAACAGAGACATGTGTGCCTAAAATGAGCCCCATCTCTCACCGTCACACTAGCAATACATTATTAAGACTGCATGTTGACTGGAATCTGCACTTTGTAGTGCTGGGCTTTTCACAACAAAAACAGACCTCAATCAGGAGTAGGGACTATCTACATATCCCTCAGGTTTTCAATTGCCGTCTGTCTCCCAGAACTGAAACACTTTCATTTCAACCAATGAGCTGCCAACACAGCTCTGCAGGATTTGCTTCTTTACTTTCACACAAACTGAAATGCCTTCTGCTTTTAGTTTATGCTAATTTGCTGTAAAAGCTGCTTGGGCGATGCAGCCAGTGTAGACACTGATCTTGTCAGTGAAGTAAGGTGGTTGTCCAGCCCAAACAACTTTAATCTGGCTGGGTGTAAGGAGCAGCATTGTCTCTTAGGGCCATTAGCACTCTAGTGTTAACAAATCTGCTGTAATTACCTAAACATAGTTGCTTAATGAGCCCAAAGGCCACGTTCAGACCTTTTTTAAACTCTGGGAGAAAAGGGCTCAAAGTGATATCATCTGGCATTGACCAATCAAATACATGCACATACATTTCCCCACTACCTACGAGTCTAAATGTTGTTGTTTTTTGTCACATCCTTCATAAATGCTTTAAAAGTGTTGGGCCACATGTAGAATGAGGCCACTCAAAACAAAGAGCTGCATCAAAAAAATGCAGCGTCTCTGGCAAAGTAGGTGAAACTGAGTTAATTTTGCTGCAGAGCAACACAGTGTCACCTGGCAAGGGGCTGCATTGACCAATCAAATCTGTTACGGTACTGTTTCACAATATCGTAAATGGGTGTGTAGGGTTTTGACATCTGATAAACTTTTATATACATTTATCTAAGGATGTCCGGAGTGTGTTTTTGACCATGATCCGATCCAGGTCATTTAAAATTTAGTATCTGCCCATACCGGATATCAGTTTCCTTGATAATACACACTTTAAGTATTGTAGATTAGCTGTAGTACCTGGTTGCATCACCAGGTGGAATCTCTTACTGTTAATACTGTAGCGATCCAAGGAGGCAACTCCAACTACAGGTAATTCAGTGTTGGCAAACAGAGAGCATTGTGGGGTGTAGTTAGAAAAGGGCCATCATGACAAACACATCTGTGACACTTAATGACTTCCAACCAGAGTTCAAGTGTTGAGAGCAAACCAGGATCGACTAGGGCATCTCAACTCATATTACCAATTAATCAATGATTGATTAATAATATTGTAGATTATTAAGAAAATTACTAAAAAATGTGCATCCCTAGCCACAAATTGTGCTCTCTCTGTACAAAAACTGTTAAAACGGATAGAAACAAAGCATCAGGCTTAGGTTTATGCCAATACCAATCAGTTAAAAAAAAAAACCTTGATCCCAATCTTTGAGATCCGCTAAATGAATCTGTTCCTCTAAGTCAGCTTACTGGATTGCATTTCATTGTCTCACAAGTACCATAAACAGCCCTTCCCCTCTAATGCAGCCTCCTGTGATGTTTTAATGCAGGGAGCTGTTTTATAGTCTGATTTGCCGCTAAACAGAAACAGGAGATAAAATAACCCAAGTTCCAGGAACACACACACAAACCACTTACATAAGCTTGACTCTTACCCGCAGATTAAGATCTACCTTCCCCCTTTGTTTGAATTAAAGGTATCTGCCTTCAGACTTGTTTATTTCTCAGTTTTTATTACATTATATTTTCTCTGTTGATAAGGGTCAAAACCTTTCTTGCGTGGTGTTTAATTGTATAGTATCACACACAATGTTCTTAATTTCTTGGAGAGTGAAGGAAGGGATGTCAGGGTGCACAACGAGAGAAAAAGAATTCACTCATTCTTTTTATTAAAAGACAACCCTTTCACATAACAATCAGCAGAAAATGACATGCAAGAACCATACTAAATTATAGAAAATGAGTTGTACAGACTATAATCCTCACATCATTTTTATCTACAAAACTGCTTTTCAAGTATTTCACACATTTGTAGGTTGATTTTGTTTGAACAATTGTATAATTTTGGTGGTAAGCATTCCCAATAGCAAAAGAAATGATTATGATTCGAGCATTTAAAGTACAGAGTTCTAAAAGTTGTAAATATATCAGCTTGAGGAGACTGTAGTTCAAACTAGTTTTCAAAAGCAGCATCTCTTCCCACGAACATCTGCTAAAATCCCTCGCGCTTAGAAAGACATGTGTGAGCAGCATAAATTCTCATTGAAATGTCAGGGAAAAAAAGACCAAATAGCCATTTATAAACACAACAAAAATCTGCACACACTCTTGCACTCACCCACGTATTCTGGCATGTGCGCTCACATTCTCAAAAATCCCAGGAGATGAGTTATGGAACGTAAAACACAGAGCTGTTGATCCAGGTGCCATCTGATTATTTTTGGCCACCAGGAGTGTCAGGAAATCAGTGATAGATGTTCTTGGATAACCTTATCACCCCCTTAAACCTTCCTCAGAGATAGATAGCCTCCACTGAAAAAAAGAAGGAATTCATGAATCTGTCACAGCCAGTGTAACCTGATCTTTTTGCTCTACTAATCTTTAATTAAATGAGTGATAATGGCTGAACCCAGAGGTGAAAGACAAAACAAGGTGTTTTCCATATATATCCTATATCCAGCTGGTAAAAAGAGTAAGGATTGCAAAAAAAACAACACTTTTGTGACTTGTTGGTGTTGCCTAACGTGCCGACAATCCTCACTGTGCTTCCCTTTCGAAATCTGTGATCTTTACAACATGTACCGCTTAATTAAATCAATAGCACCTCCTCTTTCCTCTGCATGTGTATGTTGTTACATGCATGTATGTGTGCGCCTGTGTGGTCCAAATCAGATTTAAGACACAACCAGGCATCCGCAGAGCAGTAACATAACCCTCCACGCAGTATGCATGAGACACACCATCTGCTGGGTGAGAGGTAACGGAGTCACCGTCTGTGCGAATGCCCGCCATGCAGTCTGGCACCAACTGAGCGTTGCTCTATTTGGCATGACACTGGCTATGAAACGCCCCTTCTGAGATCACTGTCACTACATAGACCCAAACTTCCTGCATGTTTGACAAATACTGAAGTGCCTCTTTATCAATACGGGAGATGTCAAGGTAGATTTTCTGCCCTGACCTTTTAAAGACACGAACATTGCTGGTCCTTGCAGGAATTTAAGCTTTTAAAAATCACATTGAGCCGCTTCAAATGTTAAAAAATGGGACAATTCGGGCGATTAAAAGAAGAATGTTTCAAGTCTGTCCTACATTAACCCACTGAGCTGTTAGAAAAGGGAAGAAAAGGAGAGAGGAAGTGTTCCAGGGGTCCACACAGAACAACTACTACTCTGTTTGCAATCACATATAGACATGACGTCATTATCCTGGGAGCAGTGAGCATGTATGGGCTGCTTCTTAGTCAACTCTGTGAATGTTTGGAGGTGAAGAATGAAGTCCTGAAACACATGCCGCTGGGCTCATTATTGCTCACTGCAACATGAACTCCTGCCTCCACCTTCCTTCCTAAGGGGAGAGCTGTGTAGTTATTTACTTGTGTTTGTCTGTCGTGGCCATAAAAAAATGTCTCCAATATGACGGCATGGATAAAAGAATATAATTTGTGAAGTGACGTGCTTCTCAGGGACTTTCCATTCCCTCCCGTGAATGGCTGATGATTGACAACAGGCAGAGTGTAACATAAAGCACACCCTCTTAAAAACATCTTCTCAACTTGGGCAGCAAAGAAAACAACATTAAAATTAAAGCTTTGTGCTTACCGTGATAGTTTCTCTAGTATGGGAAATGTTCAAGCGTGTTCAACTTGTTTACCATAGTGCAGAGATTAAATGGCAGCTCACGGCTTCTTCTGATGGACAGCAATGTCTGATATGTCAAATTATGGTAATAGGCAAAGAACTGAAGCAGTTGAGACAACTGCCAACAAATTAAAAGCAAACTAGTAGCTCTAAGGAAGAACAGAAATTAAGAGCGAAGCCAGTTTTTAAAGACAAACATCCATGACACAGCCGATATCACCTCCTTCGACCTCTTCTCAGGTTTGCGTAGGTGTCTACAGACTACTTGACTGACATCTCTCAGACGGTCCTGTTCTGCACAAATGTTTAAAGAGGAGAACTTGCAGCTTTAACAAGTTTTCTTTGGGATGTATGTGTGTAAATTTGTACAATCTCAGGTGAATAATTTGCATGTTTACTTTTTTATTACTTAAAATTCCCTGGATTTGCTGCACTTTCTTTTTTTAAATTTTTTTTTACTTGAACCACTTGCTTTCTTTATTTCTCTACTTTACTGTAATGCACCAAATCACAATATCAACCTATGCGAAAACCTACTTGGCAATAAATCTGATCCAGAAAGTGATACAACAAAGCCCATGTTCTAAAGACACAGATGCTGTTAGAAGCTTGGTGACCTTAGTTGGGACAAACCACAACGATGTGGTCTGCTGGGAGGATGCAGTAGGAAAACTCGAGGTGTAAATAATAACATTAACACTGGAATTCCAGTTAGTTGCTTCATTTGTGGTATTGTGTGTGCTGTAAACTGTTATGGTTTACTGGGACAAGAATTTCATGCAGTTTTCTCAAGAGATGCACAACTAGAGTTTAAACCTACCAATTAACAGCATGATTTGCTACAGGTCAGGAGTATATAATAACATTAATAATGGCTAAATTCCCATTATATCTTATTATTGTGCACTGTAGATCACAGACATGGCTTACTAAGAAACATTTCCTACACTCCAAGGCCAAAATCACACAAACTACCTGGCTTTGCCGAACTTCAGGTAACATAAAATAAAAATACATTCCAAAAATCGCCCCAAAACACTCAAAGTAAAAAGGTATGTAACAAATGGGACACTCTACCTCGAAGTAAAAGGGAAACAAGGCCACGCTGCTTTGGTTTGTCATGCAGAAATTAAAAGTTGGCAGTGGGTGTAAACGTTAAATGGCTCCAACAAATATTTACAAAGCCCCTCTTCATCACCCTGTTCTGGGGCTTTGACACCGCAATGATTAAGGGTACAATAACTAATCCCTCATTAATGTTGTGTCCTCACTGCTCCGGCTCACAAAGATAGGAAATCAATGTGCCTTTGCCTGAAGCAAGAACTGAGAGCTGTCCATCTCCCACGTTTAAACAACACCTCGTCTCCATATCGAAGGGCTGTTAGAGAAGGAGGAGACCTACTGACAGTAACTATAGGACGAAATAATGTTTAGCAGCAGGGTGATGACTGATACACCGCAGCTGAGGTGATTCAGATCACGTTACATCAGCATTTCCTAATTTGTGGATTACAAAGTCAAACCCCTCTGCTCCCATCATCCACTGGGAAGCAGCCAAAGACTTTAATGGTTTATAGAGGAAAATAAACATTTTCTCTCTAATTCTCCCCCAAACCATCGGTGGGCTTTTTTCCATTCTTGCAAAAATGTAATGTTGATTTGAATTACAAATGCACACGCACATTGCAAATATGTAGTTTACCAAAAGGTCCCCATGGCACCGAGTTGCTCTTTAAAGATTCATAAAGCAGTCTCTAAACCCATCTCCCCGTGTTTAAGTACTTCAAGTCCCAATAGAGATGTTAATGTATTGTTCCAAATATTCTCACTGCAAGCTTGTTAGGGAGTTAAAATTACAATCGTTGAAGCGTAAAGACATTTTACAGTTACAGTTTTTCCAATTTGAGGCCTCAGCAAAAAATAAAATATAAACTTGCAACAACTAAGGCTCTGAAAAAGCTTGAGTTAATGTTGCCAGCTCATGTAAGTTCACCGAAGCACTATAGCGCAGCGGCCATGAATGGCAGGAAAGATAATACTAACAGGCTGAAATGGCTCTTCTGAGGTCTTCATTCTGTCTTTGGCACACAGCTGGATCATCCTTCTGGACCCTCGGGTTGCTTTACAGAAACAGACACGTGCACACACACATACAGTAAAGCACACACACTGAGTCTGGCTGATCCAACATGGTGACCCTTTGTTATCTGCTCCTCACCAGCTTTGTTTGCATGGATCATCTGGAAACTCCATTTGTTGTTTCCGTTTCGGAGATGCACTAAAGGGGGTGAGTCAACAAACTCTAAATGCACATCCTGGTCTACTGATGTTCTCTTCGAAACAGAAAAGGGACTTCTGAACCAGAAAATGAACAGATGGTGTTGAAGTTGAATGCTTAACACTGAAGAATCAATAACTGTCTGTTTCAAAACAGTGAACAGGACTGAAAATTGAGCAGCAGAGCTCTGGTTGTGACCAGAAGCTGGATCCACCTCCCTGTAGGGGCCGTGTGTTTTCGCCTCTGTGCAAAACAAAAAGAACACCTTTTACAGTTTCCGATAAATACAAGATACCTTCATCCAGAATGAAAACATCCACCTTCACATAGGCTGTCCTAGAAATGTAGTCATTCTTATCATTAAATATCTGCTGAGAGCAAATATGGCCAGTTTAGATGGCTCACCACCTAAAGCTATCTGACCGGGGAAGAAATCCACTAGAAGGGACTGCCTGTCTGTGTGTGTTTTATTATATGACCAATTAGAGGTGCGCTGTCGGCATGAATTTGGACTATGAGCGCTCAAACTTTGTACGGGGGAAACACAAAGTGAAATAGGTTTCTGGTTGAGAATGTCCCAAATCTGCCTCCTCGGAGAATTCTGCCTTATCTCGTATTGTTATTAATCATTTGTTTAATTCGCTGGGAGCCCTGTAGGACCTTTGTCTGCACCATTTTTGGGCTCAGAGTTGAATACCTTCACATGGAAATACGCACACGTATACTCTATCCTCAACTCAGTTTTCTTTTTAAGGTTTTTTAAAAAAAAATTTAAATTAACTCTTTGTTACAAAAACTCATACTTTATATTATATAAGGTAACGTGTTAGACCTTGAGGTGATGACAGAGGACAAGGGAATAAATGTCAGGAATATTAAAAAAAAAGGCAAGCCTTTATCTCACAAACCCCCATGAAATTCAAATATGGCATGAAATAGTGTATTTAAAGTGACATTACATAAAATGCATAGGCTAGAAAAAAATGTGAATACATGCAAATACTTTAAGAGTGCCATGAGAGCATCAGGAAATGCTGTGAAAATACCACAGAGCAGGTAAAGATGACTATTAACCAACATAAGCACTATTAGGAAAAACAAATAATTCATATTGTGCCACTCTTCACTGCTGAGCCCTGACCATGTAAGCAGACTGTTTAATGTCCATTCCTGCAGACTCAGTCCTCATTCTCTCCCTCCCTCCTGCCAGTGGTTCTTCCCAGCACCGAGCATCTCTCCAGCAGCGGACTCAAAAGACTTGTGCGACCATCTCGACGCGCAACAGAAGGCTCAATCTCACCATCCAGGACCGTACGGCGCACAGGACAACTTTCCCCTCACCGCGCCACACATGGCTGTGCCTTTGCGCAAAAAAAAACAACAACAGCGTCTTGGAAGAAACTGATGGGATCCTAAGATAGAAAAAGACAGTGGCAAACTAGCTCAAAGAAGGATTTTTTCTTTCTCTGACTGTTCTCTCTCTCTGCGCCAACCATGCTCTCCAAATGCATAACAGGATATCCAGTCCTTACAGTGTAATTATCCCGCTGTAGAAGCTCCGACGCATAACCCGAAATCCTCGCTTCAGACAGAGATGGATCTGTGGGGAGTTTATCTGTTTCACCTCATAACTTTGGGTAAGTAACAATTCCTCGTTTCTTTTTATTGAATGTACTCATTCTCGTCTGTCTTTAGTAGGAAAAGAAAGTGACACAATCTGCTGTATTCGAGGTTTGATTGAATAAATCTGAATTACTTAATTAGGAGTTTATTGGTTGCTCCCCCCTTGAGCCTTTTGCATGTGAATACAGTCATACTGCTGTGTTTTAAATCTTACTGTTCAAAAATGTCATTTTTTTGTTGCTAAATAAGAATAAATCTCGCGCACAAATGAGCTGGGCTCCACGGTTCTGTATAGTGGACTGTGGAAAGCAGCTTTGCATACGCGCACATCCCCAAGTGTGTGCGTCTGAGCGCGCCTGTCCATGGCTTTCTGTGTGTGCGGACGTGCTTTTTTCTACTAACACGGATCAATGTGTGGATTATATTTTTTGCCCTCCAAGTTCTTCATATCACTAACTGCAGTAAATTGCACGTCCATATTTAAATCAGTGTGTTATACATTGTTCCATACCATCAGTGGCTCTTTACTCCCACACTGGATAATCTGACCTTCTATATGCATTAAAAGTTTGATGGTGGTGTTCTGGCTTATTCCAGTAAATCCTCTAAAAGTGGCTGTCCCAGCAGTGCATCAGTCATTGCAGTGAGTGTCACTGAGGTACCTGCTCTCTATGTAATTGAATGAAGCTGGAATATTGATTTTCGTGGCAACAATCCACAGTCTTGAGAGAGGAGAGCTGCATGTTGTTGGCTCTCGGTGTGTCTTTGTCACTGTACACAAATGTGTCAATCTCCATCCTGCTGCCACAGTGCCAACTAATATGATTATAGCCACTGAACACCAGAGAGGATCCTTCTCGTTTTAATTGGCACCAGCTTTCTTGCTTAACAAAGACAGGAATACGCTGTGCATTATGTCTTAGCCCTGTATTCATTATTAATATCCTCTTTGGAGGTCTTCATTAGAGAAATGAAAGGAGATGCCAGGAAGAAATGCTGAATGGAAAACAATAGAGTTTACTTTATGAATCAGCTCTTCTCTCTGTATTGACCTTTAACTAAAGCACATTTTTCTGGGTTGATTTGGCTGCTAATGGATAATTACAAAACACACAAAAACACTGATGTTCTCCAGTCCTGTGCCTAAAAACAACTCCACTTCTTGTACTTATTTTTGTAAATCTGCAGATGTCATGTTTAAATTTGCTCGTAATAAAAATAAATTAATGATATGTTCATAATATATTTCATTTTCTTTAAGTTGTTAATTCTAGCCTGTTTAGGTGATTAGCCAAGATCCAACCAAAGCCTGTTTGGACGACTCCATAAATTTCTGCAGCATTCTGGGCATTTCCTTCGTCACCGATGGCTTGCAGGGACAGAAAAGTAAAACCACACTTTGCACGGCTCTCTTAGCTACTTCAGATACCTGCATGCGAACACAAAGGGATCTCGAAATAACCACAATTTTTCAGAGAGAGCTCTTAAAGAAAACATCCGGGGCAGTGTTTCTCAGCTGGGAGCAGTGGCCATTAGACGTGGGCACTGCTGGATTACTTCTTCTGTTTTGTTGCCTTTCTTTGTTGGATGAAATCAGGCAGCAACAGTGAAAGATTTCTGCATGTGGTTTATGCTCACCAAAACCTATGGAATATAGTCAGACCATGTTCGGTTTTCCTCAAAAGAAAATCCATTCAATTTGGAGTTTTATTTTTACAAGTATCTGAGATGGTGAGGCATTTGGAGGCCTGTAATCAGTGTGTGATTTAGTACAGTTCATTTTTCAATTCACAATATCTACCCGTGGTTCCACATGAATATCATGATGATCAAAGTCACCCATCCTTAAGGGTTTAAATGATTTTTCAAAGGAAAAATCAAAACATTTGCGATTACAATTTGAGGATTTGCTGTTTTGTCTGTTTTCTATCATTGTTAACTAACTGTCTTTTGATTTTTGGACTGTTTGCCAGACAACTCTTAGCAGACGCTGGAAGATGTCGACTTGTGTTTCACTATTTTTTGATATTTTGCAGAGAAGATAACACATTAATGAATAATAAGAATAATAATCATAGTTGCAACTTTAGAATATTTATTGGTTAAACACTAAATTACAGCTTTGATTGTGGAAATCGCCCTGGCAGGATGTGGTCGGTTGGTCTGAGCTGAGACATGAGCCTTGAGCAGTGATGATGTTCAGTCCAGGCCTGCAGGTCCCGAGGAAGACATTAATCTAGCAGAAGGTCAGTTTATGCATTCAAAGGAGTTGCGGAGTTCAAACCGAATCACTGTTGCCTCCACTGTTATGGAAAATAAAAAAGGAATCTAAGGCGAGTAGTTTGCTGTCCAGGCTTTGATCTTATCTACATGATAAATGTGCACTGGGACTCGCTTTGACAGATCCACACTAAAGCTCAAAATTATATAGAATTAAGCCCAATTGTGCAGTGTAAGTCCTTTTTTTTTGTAGGTTAGATAAGCATTTTCCTGCAGCATTAACTTGAAATGGCAAAAGGTGCACCAGAGTCACATCACAACCATTTCAAATCAAAGGTGCAAGTCCCAACTGTAGGACAAGGTGATTGCATTTAATATTAATAGGCCAAACTGAAAGCGTAGGAAGTGATCTCAAGTGGCACTTAAACTAGTAGTGGTTGCCGTGAAAACCCACTGGCAGCTGACAAGGCTATGCAAATTCATCATTACTCCTCTAACGATTTAAATTTTTCTAATTAAGGCCTGTCATGACTTTTTTAGTTTGTCTTCAGATTTCTTTAGTGAGCAAGATTTACATTAAAAAAAACCCTTCCTCATTCAGAGCCAGCATTAACTGCTCTCAGTTTCAGCCGACCATCATGCTGTATTCTTTTATTTAATGGTTTTGACATTGTGGGATATGACCTGTGTCTTTAATGGAGACATATAAGTACTGCCAAGCATGCTATTACCCGGCATATTGGCTGGCCTCTTGTAGGGGGATTTGTCATGAATCTCATTTGAAACAGGTAATACCCGTGGCGAAGAGACAACCCATCACATGCTCATGCTTTCATCATGTGGGACAGACAGGTCACTTCTTTAATCCCGGTAAATTGTCGAGGGGAGATAGCGTCACCATGGTTATGGGAGTTTCACTGAGACATTAATGGTACTTTAACGCAGAAGCCTCATGTATGACGCAAGGTGCATTTGAACCTTCACACTCGGAGTTTACTGTAACACCTGGTCAAAGTGGCGCTCCTTTAATGCTAAAACACTGATTGGAGATTCAATATAATAAAAAAAAACGTCATTGCATGGTAATTTTCTGAAATTATTTTGTCACCTTATGAGAAATTAGTTAATTAACACTTCACTCTCTGTGTGAGTTTTTGAAGCACTCGTGAAATAGAGAGGAAGAGAAAAACTGTGGTTTCATGGCACTTTTGTTTTATTGGCCCCTTGGTATTCAAATAAGCTCCAAGAGAAGAACTATTCAACTTTATTTCCTGGGAGACATGCTTGCCTCTGTGGTGTAATTTGGCACTGATTGTAACGAGAAATGTAGCCTGGTTCCAGACCTCATCGCCACCCACATCTCTGATTTTGTTCAACAATTCAAATGAAAGGGGAAGCGAAACAAAATGTCAAGGTGAGGGAAAATCAAATAGGTTATTCAGTCGGAGAGTTACTTTTTTTTTCTTTTACAAATAAGTCTGTTTCATTCAGCGGTTAGTTCAGCTGAACAGAAAGAACATATAAAAATGTAGAGTCTAAGTGACTTTATTTAATGATACAGGTGGCAAGAAACGGAGAATAAGCTGTCAAACTCCTCTCTGTTTATAGCTAAAGATATATTAAATATTACATGGCAACACAGTTCAACAGCACCACAAACTACAGCCTTCAAAACGACTTTCAAGCTGAATAAACTAAATGAAGGTCGGATTCTTTTCGTGTCTTGAACCGTTTACGTTTTAATTAGATTTACTATACCCATTAAGGCACATTCATTTGTATTTACATGTCTAACCATATGGATGTCTGCTCCATTTTTCCTGTGATTGAAAAAAAAAACCTTTCCAGAAAATGAAGCTGCTTGTTAGGTTCACCAACTCTGCTCCTGTGTTTCCTTATCCACCATTTTATGATGTTTTCAGGTAAATAGTGTCGCCACAATCACATAACATTTAATATAATGCTACTGTTATTATATAGATGTGTAGTTATTATAGAAATCCACGTGTAGAAAGATAAACAGAAGCTTAGAAGATTAGACCTAACTGGTACACTTTATCATTTGAATTACATAAATACATAAACATTTTAAATTAGGAATTATGTGGTTTATAACCACTTGTTGGTGCTTTCTAGTAACATCTAACCAGGCTCTAACTATTGTCTTTTAGGGGTGGACCTATTATCAGCCTGGTATTTAGCATTTTTCCAATTTTTGGCGTTGGTATTTTGTGAAGTGATAAAATGATTTAAATATGATTTTGGCGACTCTATTTACCTGAAAACATCATAAAAAGGCAGCTAAGGAAACAGAAGAGCACAGTTGGTGAACATTTGATATAATGTTACTGTTATTATATAGATGTGTAGTTTTATAGAAAGTTAAACACAAGCAGAATGACATTAGAGCTAACTGGTACACTTCATCATTTTAATTACATAAACATTTTTGAATTAGGATCCTTAAATTTGGTTTTTAAGGAATTATGTGGTTTAAAAGGACTTGTTGGTGCTCACTAGTAACATTTAGCCAGGCTCTAACTATTGTGTTTTAGGGGTGGACCTATTATTAGTCTGGTATTTAGCATTATTCCGATTATCAGCGTTGGTATTTTGTTAACTTGATAAATAAAAATAAAAATGCACTTGGCTCTGATGTAGCCGCCTTGAGCAATGTCCCGCCCACAGCACTGTCTGACTATCTGATTGGTCGAGACTGAAAAGACAAATGTTCAAAGGTTCTCTTTTAATAAAACACACGTAAAACATAATAAATAAAAGTATTCCAATGGAGTTTTGTGTTGGAATTTGTGTTATTCTAAATTACGACTCCAAGATTGAATTTTTTTTAGCTTTGGCACTAAAAATCCCCAAATGTCTAAATGTATCACTCTCAAACTGCTCTTTTATGTAATGTATGAGCAGAAAAATAATTATAGAAGGATAGTTGCACTTATAACTTCATGCATGAGTCCTAAAGGCACCTTTGTTAAACTTTTAATGCAACTGATTATTAAACCTCATGTCATATGTCATGAACCTCATGGTCCACATAATATCAAACTATAAAGGATATGAGTTTTCCATCTGAACTCTATCAGTACAGTACATCTGAGTAGCAGCCACTTGCTGGCAGAGCTGGGAGTTAAAAGCTTCAGAGACAGAATGGCTGTTACACTTTTCCTGTGGGCTGCCTCTGTTCCTGAGCCATTCTCGCAGCCCTTTAAAATGCCTTTGTATTTAATTATTGAGGTTTTAAAATGTGCTGTTCAGCTGGCACACTGCCATTCATCTGATGTCAGTCAGTCTGATGGCCCTGGCCTTTAATGGTGACATTATTGAATTTCTCACACAATCATCTGCCTATAATATAAAGCTATGATAACTTTAAACAGTACATAAAGTTTGAGGGGTAAAAGAGCTGCTCACAGTTGAAATGTCTAAAAGTCTGAGACAATCAGCGGCACTGTCAGAGCTGCTGGAGGAGGGCTGGACCCAAAGACACGCCATTGATTAGAAGTGATGCATGTGGGTGAAAAATAAATGAGTCCGAGTTTAAAGAGCTAATCCATTATTGTAGACGAAGGGCCTCCAGTTATATCACGGTTAACTCATTACTGAATGTGTTTACATTTGGAGATTTATGTGATTAGAGGCAAAGAAAGTGACTAAAAACAGGTAATGGGGAGACAGACTCCTATCTAAGCTCCATATATTTTATTCTTATATTGTCACAAACCAGTCATGTATAATTTGTGTTTCCCCCCCATTATACTGAAATTTTATTAGGTGTTTAAAGCTGCTGCGATCAATATCTTTATATTAACACTAGATCAACTAGAATTATCGCCTTGCGGTCGTGTGTCTCTGCCAACCATTGAATTTGCAGTTTACATCCACATCTGTCGAGACTCGTAATATACAGCGATCAGCCACAGCATTAAAACCACCGTCAGGTAAAGTGAATAACATTGATTGATAACAGCTCGTTACAATGCAACGTTCTGCTGGGAAATATCCGGCCCTGAAACTCATATTGATGTCACTTTGACACGTACCACCCACCTAAACATGCACACCACCCCATGGCAACAGCTCTCCCTGATGGCGGCAGGTTAATGTGGTCTGCACAAACCACAAAAATATGACAAAAAGCTCGAAAAGTGTTGACCTGGCTTACAAAAATCCCCAGATCCCAACCTGATCAAGCGATTGTGGGATGCGCCAGAAC
>OMNN01098656.1:19916-42504 GCA_900302755.1 Chromis chromis
GCAGTCACCATAGATCCATCAGGAGACTCTTGCAGGTTGACGGTTTTCTCGCGGGATTTCGAAGTATCACGATAATTCAGAAACAGCCCAGGGCTGAAAAACAGGGCTGAAAAAAATTTGCACGAAAAACAGGGCTGAAAAAAATTTGAACGAAAAACAGGGCTGAAAAAAAAATTACCACGAAAAACAGGGCTGAAAAAAAAATGACCCCGAAAAACAGAGCTTTTTTTTTTTTCCCCAAGTGAATGCAATACGCTTCGGTATGATGTCACTTTGACACGTACCACCCACCTAAACATGCACACCACCCCATGGCAACAGCTCTCCCTGATGGCGGCAGGTTAATGTGGTCTGCACAAACCACAAAAACATGACAAAAAGCTCAAAAGTGTTGACCTGGCTTACAAAAATCCCCAGATCCCAACCTGATCAAGCGATTGTGGGATGCGCCAGAACAAACCTGATCTACGGAGGCTCCACCCCGAAGCCCACAGGACCCAAAGGATCCACTGCCAACATTGTGGTGCCAGACGCCACAGGACTCCCCCAGGGATCCTGTATACATGCTCCCAGCTGTCAGAGCGGTTTTGGAAGCACAAAGGGGGCCGACACAATATTAGGCATTTAATGTTGTGGCTGATCTGTATATTGTGAAGACTTCGAAGGACTTTAATACCCAAGATTAATGTCAAATGTAAAATATGACCACAATCTCCTCTTCCGTTCCTGAGTTATGGTGTTGAATAACAGCCAGTATTTATTTGCAGAAGAGTGTTTTTTGTTGTTGTTGTTGACCTCTTGGATGTAAAATGTCATTGCTTAATCATTTATTCCTCTTTTTTTTTTTTTTTAACCATAATTAGAAAATGAATTCTTGAGTTATGGCCAAAGATGTTTTATGTGAGGTCACAGTGACATCGGATCCCCAAAATCTAATCAGTTCATGCTTGAATCAGAGTTTGTGCCAAATGGAGATGTCACATTCACGGGAAAGGGACAGACCAATTTTATGGACAACCCAAAAACATAATCCCTCTCACCACGGCTGTCCCTGGCGTAGAGCCATGTGTGAAATATGTTGGTGAAATGCTCATAGTGATGAACACATAGAAAACTGTCACACAATTCTGCAGTTTCCCTCAGCTCCTCCGTGTATTTTGTAGTCTCTTAGCTAGATTTTTGGTTTTCCAGCCTGTAACAAAGTGTGCAGCTAGAGATCAACGCACTTCCCTCAGGAGACCAAAACTCAAAACTATGTTGCTTCAATATCTGCTGAATTCCAATCCTGCTTCTTTACTGGAAAGCACTTTTCCTCGAGGCCTGTTGTTTTAAATGGGCTATTTAAATAATGGTGACTTAAAATCTGCTTTTTATGTGCTAATATGTCAGTGTTCCATTTCAAGTACAGTCAGGTAATGAAGGCACACAAAGGAAATCACAGCCTGAGGCGCAATTTTTAAGACTCCTTTTCACAATCAAATGGAAACCCTTCAGAGATTTATAGGTAACGTCAGCGATAAACGCATGCCTTTTTGCATTCTACGTAATAAACCTTCCAGAAGCCTTGTTCTTATCATTTAACACTAAAAGTGTTATTAAAAGAGTACAGCACCAAATCACGACTGCACTTCTATGCAGTTGTGGAACTCAGAGTAGCTGCTTTCTAAAAAAAAAAAAAGGATCAAAACTGATGCAACAGGGCCAGAAATATCTATTTTTTCTTTTTAAATTCCTGATATTCTTCTTTGTTAAAACCTGATATCTACATTACCCACAATGCAGTCTGCCAGAGTCGTGCACCAGCAACCACTGACAAAGGTTTTGGCAGGAAAACGCAGTGTGGTTCGGAAGTTGGAAGAACAATCTAGCTCTTGGTTAAACACTTTGTTTGTGAAAGAAAAACTTGATGTAAGTCAATCTTCTCAAAAGTACATTTTGTTTTGTTTGATTTTTATGTTTTCAATTTAACGTCGAGCGAGCAGTTTTCCTGCTGTAATAGTTGTATTGCCTGATGAAATGTTGTACACACACACACGACACACACACACACACACACTGCAAACAGCTTTAGAAAGATGAAAAGATGAAGAAGAATTTGCTCATCAAAACATAAGGGATGGGCATTTCATACTATATATATATTCTAAAATATAATATTGGCTTCACGCAAACACTCTTTCTGCTATCCTCTGGCCATATTTGGGGTCAGTGACTGAGATCTCAGGACTGATTCTCTACGATATGTGAACTAAACTTGGGCAGTATCTATTTTTTTATACCTTCATACCTTCCTGACCTTTCACCAGAGTATATGGTATGTAACGTTTTTTGTGTAAAAAAAAAAAAAAAAAAGTAAGTAAAAGCGAACCTGCTGGACATTGAAATTATTGTAGCATGTAGCGGTTGCCTTTCTTCCATAGATTCTCAGTGGATGACCCAGTGACACTTGTGGTCATGGGTGGGCTGGGAGTTGAATAAAATCATTTGGCAAATAGATTGCTTTTGTACTTGTTGTTATATGCCCAATGTATATGTGCCAACTTTTGACATGTAATCCATAACCTGTTGGTCCTGTGGGTGTAACTGTGGACTGGACAGGGTTGTATTAACTTTTTTTTTTTAAAGATTTATTTTTGGACTTTTATGCCTTTATTAGATAGGACAGTGGATAGAGTCGGAAGCGGGAGAGAGTGGGGAAGGACATGCGGTAAACGCCCGAGGTTGGAATCGAACCCGGGACAGCCACTACGCCTTAACACTTGGGTCACGCGACATAACCGTTAGGCTATCAGGGCGCCCCCAGGGTCACATTAACTTAACTGAGAATATTCAGGTACAGTGTTAAAAAAAAATCTGTGAAAAACATTTTGAAAATTTGGCAGTAAGGGTTCCAAAAAAACGGCGCAATACTGTAATGTTCAAAACTGTAGGAAATGATGAAAATAATGGCTAATATCTATAAAATAATGACATTTTGAGCTGACTTAAACACAGTAAAACAGTGTAATTTTACAGTCAAATATTGTAAAAGAACAAATTACAGTTTGTAATAAATATACAAATTTTTTGACAGGGACATTTTGTACAGCTTTTGCCTGTTTTTTCTACAGTAAACATGTAAATTAATACGTTTTCTGTGATTTTACTAGTGATTATCTGCATAACCATTAGGGTATCGGGGTGCCAATGTGGACACTGTTTACAATTTGGGCCTTCTTTTTTACACCTGACATATAAATGAATATGTTTTTGTTTAAAGATTTTACTAGATATAATCTGTAACTAAAAAAAAAAACAAAGCAGGGTAAATCTGTAAAAAAAAATACAGGTAAAATCAGTTTATCTGTCTCTGTGTAGACAAAAAGTGACAAAACAGAGAGTTATAAATAACTTACAGATGCATTGCATGCAATAGACCTGACTACAGTTACCTTCTCTTCTGTTGCTCAAACACACACAGCACACATCTCTCATGGTCTGGCTGGCAATAGTCTGCAGTAATGAACTACAACAGATGCAGTTTTTACTAGAGATGCTTGGTGTAGCCTAACCTGAGAGTAGAGCAGATAATGTGAGAGAACTAACCTGCACCGACTGCACTGCGCTCAGCTGCTACAGTTATACATAATTCGAGGTCGGTCATGTCACCTGAAATGTCCCTGCTGCATGAAATTTCAAGGTGTACTCATTAACTACTTTAACACTCAGAAATTAAAAGACAAAAAGGAAGGAGAAGGAGCAGAAGTAAGAAAACTGTACAAAGTGGAATGAAAAATGTCACAGTTTTGCTTAAAGTGTCCTGCAACAGGTGTGATGTGATGGGTTGTCATAAATGCCCAAACCTAATATCCTTGTAGTTTCAATCGTGGACTTGCTTGAGTTTCTCAAAGACATCAGTTCATCAGTTCTAAACTGACTGGTTGGCAGTTCCAGATTTTTATACTCTTCAGGAGCCATTAACACCATAGAAGCTTCAGTCTGCTGGGTGTGTGTTGCCCCTCCCCTCATTATGCGAGTCGTTAGGTCCTTCCTTCTCACAATGGGGTTCGTTAGAGACCTTTGTGACCAGGTGGATGAGAGGTGAAACGTCTTCAAGAAACTCAAGCAAGTCCAGATGCTATGATTGAGACTATGAGGATAACCATGACCTGGATGACTGGTAACCTTCACAAACCTAATGTAAGCAGATGCCCTCCTTTACACTGGTAGTTTGAAGGTGAGACATGAAGGCAGTGAATAAACACTGTGTAAATATCGTTCCAGTGAAAGAGAAAAGCATCAGTGGCCATTTTTCAAACTCAAGTGAAAGTGATATATTCACAAAATGGATTTCCTCCAACCTGCCTAATACACTGAAAACTGCTGATGATCACAAAGTTTAGAGATAAAAAAGTGAAAACGATACATAAGTAGGACTTGATAAGACTAAAAGCTGCATCTCGCTCTCCATTAGACCTGTTAGGAAATTCAGAAAATGGTTTATACACACATGCAGTGGCCTCGAAGGGCCAAACAGAGGTTCATTAACTCACAGTCTGTCTGTGGTTATCCACAGAGAAAGACTGTTCCAGACAAGCAGGCACAGCCCCATTGTGACACAAATGAGGGGCCTAAATTCCACTTCTTGTATTTCTGGGACATTGCCTAATCTATCTGGGCTGAGTGAAGAATCCGGAAGAGAGATGGAGGCAAATCTTGGAATAATACACCAGACAAAGGTCCAAGAACATATTTTGTGGAAGTTATTTTACTCAGCTTTCAAGTTTGTGTAAGACTTAAATACCAGTGTGTCACCACAAACAAGTTTTGGTGAGATTCAGAGACATGTAATCCTCCTAGAAATGATAGGATTAGCGGATGTGGACTTCTTAATAACTGCTCTTATTTGGATGTAATAACCTTGAGCCAGCTTCGAACTTCTTTTTGATTAATATTGAGTTTTTTGTTTCCACTTTGACTTTCTGGCATTTATAAGCGCAAAGAGTGCAGACAGTGGAGAAACTTTTTTTATGAGCCAGTCACCTGTCCTCCAAATACAAGCTGATATTCATTCCCTTAACCCTTCAGCAATTTCCCTGCAGTATAAAGCGTCTGTGTCATATAGCAGCCATCTTTTCGGACACACTTGTGCAACACGTTATCCTGCAGTGGTACTAATTACTAAATGAAAATACTACAAGCCTATGAAAATGGGTGTCATGTTTTTTGTATAATTTTCCCTTCTTCTCACTTATTAACTAAGTCTTTTGAGGACTCCAGGTCAATATGTTGGTTGATATGCTGTTATCCAACACAGGGATTAGTAGATCCAGAGCAGTAGAGTAGTAGTAGTTGTAGTAGTAGTAGCAGCAGCTGAGTAGATCCCCAGGGGACTAATGAAGTGTTAATTGAGTTGAATCCAACCAAATCCTCATTGGTTGGATAATTGCAGGTGTGACTAAGTGCTCCATCTTCCAACATTAATCCATTGTTTTTGGCAGCAGAAAGAAGCGACTACCTGTGAACATCTTGTACAACTTGAGTGATACCATATCAAAGAAGTCATTGGTGTGGCTGCATTTTGTAAAAACAGATGACGAAAAAGTGAAGAGTAAACTTTGCAAACAGTATTTCAAAGCTTAACAACCAACTTGGTGCAATCATCTGGCTAACTTGTCTGCATTATATTCCTTGAGGGTTTTTGTGCTGCCATTATGATCAGTTTTATTCTCAGAAATCAAATTAATATGGTCTCCTCTGAGTCTGTTGTTATCATTTTAGTATAAGAAAACCAGGTTAAAATGATTTAATATGCTCCAAACACTAACTTTTTATGTCTATTTGTAATTCATTTAAGTTTATAGGGCTGGCAGGTGCACTGTAGTTGAGCAGGTACAATTTTAGTCAGCCAAGTTTTCTTTTGATTGTCAACAGCAGTAACTCTGCTGTGGACACTCAACCTAATACACCATCCTATAAGTTTTAAAATGTGTGGCAAAACCTGGAGAAAAGAAAAGTTTCTAAACTAAGCAGAGCTTAGACAACATTGCCTGCAAATGATGGATGCAGCTGCCTCGTATCATTGTGGTCCCAAAAGAGGTTTTATGACAGGCAGGATGAATGAGCTCACTAACTGAACTATTTGATATATGCAGCTGTGCATATGTACCATGGTCTATATTACTGCTATTATTCAATTAAAATAAGTATAGCCGCAGACTTTATAGTATTTAATTACTGTTTCATTGTTTGTTTACATGCTCGGGCAAGTGAATTACACTGCAGTTCAGCCAGCAAATGGAATAGTTCCTTATCAGCATTCCCAGACTAGACCATATACCAGCTGAGCAATGGCACTGAACAGTTTTTCACTGAAATTAATTCGGCGTCTTTTATGCCTAGGAGGATCTGTTCAGTTAATCAAATCAGCAAAATCAGTTTGTGGCCTTGTTGTAGCCACAATAAAAAGGCATGACTGGAAATGCTCGTTTGCACAATATAAATTGAATAACTGTCTGGACCACGAAATATGAAATACTGGAAATGGCAGAATAACAACAAGATTGCGACCCAGCAGTTATCCATGAACCCTCTCAAGCCGTTTGTCCTCACTCTGAACCACGTCAGTCAAACTACGTCCTTAGTACAACCGTTCCTTACATGCTTCTCGGAAAAGAAACATCTGATGCCATCACAGTGGAAAAGATGTGGTTACTCTTTGCTGTATCTGTATATCAAACATGAATCGCACATTTATTGGGTGCTGTGTAATAAAAGAAAGTTAATCTCCCAAAACACAAAAGTCAAAAGTGTTAGATTTGTGTAAATGCATCTATAGCTGGTTAGGTTTGCACGTACACGCGGCTCTGAACAGAGCAGTTTTCTAAGGCTGAACAAAAACATCTAAGAAATACCACAATTCAATCTTTGGCGTCTGTGTTGATGAGACTTAAACACCCAAATAAACATTGTCCCACAATAAGCACACTCCCTCATGCAAATCAAACTCCCAAATGTCACTGGCCTACCCCTGCAGGAAAATGCACCCCACCACATGGAAAAGACATCAAACCATCAGGAACATCTTGAGGAACATGACAATGACCCAAGATGTTGATTTGACCTCCAAACGTCCTAGACCCCATTCTGATCAAGCATCAACAGGATGCAGTGGAACAAGTTTGATTGACAGAGGCCCCACTGCACAAGCCAGAGTACCCAAAGGATCCACTATGGGGTCTGGCATCCTGGTGCCAGACCCCATAGGACACCCTGAGAGGTCCTCTTGTCCATGCCCAATGGTTCAGAGCATTTTTGACCACATAAGGGGGACCAACACAATATTAGACAGGTGGTCATAATGTTATGCCTGATGTATTTCTGATCTATGCTGAGGCTCCCTGAGATGCAACTAAAAGCATCATGTTACAGACGATGTTAAGTACATTTCATTTTTCAGAAAAAAAACAAAGAACATTGGTAGCAACTACACAATCAGTCAATAAAAATACACAATGCCACTGATAATTTTTTTTCATTTTTTTACCCAAAACAACATCATCTTGCAGTTACGACCACAAACACTTGTAATCAACTTTTTATAACTACATTTGCAGTTTTTAACACAGATTTCAGCTGTGAACATGGTGCACAAAGCTTTTTTTAAAAAATTTATTTACCATGTAATAATTAATTGCCATAAAATGTGGTAAAACAGCTCATCAGTTAATTCTGCTCTCTCAGTAAAAAGATCTTGTTTAAAAAAAATAAAAAAAATAAACGTTTTTACTGCTCCTTTTGTAGTGAAGGTTGCATATTCTTTACTTTTTCAGTCTCCTCACAGAATCAAAAAACATACAGAGCAAGTGAGCTGGAAACTAAATTTCCCTGAGTGTGAATGCAAATATGCTTGCTCCACCCCACCGTGACCCAGCATATAAGTAAGGGAATAGAGGACAGATGCTATGCTGTGCTATGGATGAATAAATATCATCCATCTATGTAGATTGACATGAAAAACAGAGCAATTCCTGTGCTTTATGTCCCAAAGATAGTTTTGAGCGAAGGCACCCATGTATGAATGAACACCTTAAATGAAGCCTTTTTTTCATGTCCCCTCCATGTAATATTCAGTACACAGCAAATATCCTTTAAAAGTCTCTTTGGATTGACCGGAATGTTTGTTTTTGCAGGCATCTTATTCATCTGATCAGTATGTAGGATTCACCTGAGAATTTCAAGAATTTACACAGAATTTTCAGATACATTTATGTTCTGGTCATTTTATCCCACAAAGCATCCTCCTGAGGTGATCAGTCAACTCGCTCTCTGCCGTACAACCTCATAATGTGGAGATGATAAAGGTTGGACTGAGTGTTTCTCGATTCCTCCAGTGTTCCAAGAAAGGAAACACGCCATTACCAAAGCAGCAGACAGGAACCGGCTGGAGGGCACCTGTCTGTGTGAGCTGCAGTGGATTTACAACATCTGCTCCGTGCAGGAGAGGATGCCACCTCCGTTCACCACTACTTGATTAATTATTTCAGGCACAGGCGGAGACACAGCCAACAAATTGCAAATTGTATGCGCAGAAGATCACCATCTTACTATGGGCTCAATACTTTTATCTCAGGGAGGTAAGTCATTAAATCTTCAGTCGTCAGGATTGTTTAGGTTTTCTCCACATTTGTTAAAACTGATACTTCCTCTCTGAGCAGAAACGATTCATGAAGGAGGTCGGGCGGCTTCTTTTTTTTTTTACATGTTTATATGTAGGTGGAAGTCTAAGTAAGCATGTTCTACATTCATGACTTTTTTTTTGATACAGCAGTATTTCACATGTCTCATTAATGGCCAGAGTGTGACGAGATGTTGGCCTCATTTGTGGGGGCCTTTGACTCTGTCACCACCCTGTAGATCCAAATCCCTTCCCTCTCCATGCCTTGTTAGGCCCTAATTAATTGGATCAAGAGAATGCCACTAAGCGTTTGACAGCTCTCTGTGAGTGATAACTGTGAAACCAGAGCCATATATGCCCCAGGAGAGGAATCACTCCATATTAGGTCCATTGACTCTCTGCCACACACTTCCTGAGGGATTCAACCCTGCTGCTGTGATAAGACACATGACCACGCTTTGGAAGCTGCAGTGGGTTTTGAAGTTATTTTCTGTCGGCATCGTGTCATGATAAATATAACAGCTAGATCAACTTATAAACATTATGTGTCCTAAAATATAAAACATGTGACACAATGGTTGTTGAATGTCAAATTAACATTTTAATGTACATTTTATCCATAATTTCCTCCCATTAATGATCTCTTCATTTAGTCCCAAACAGTTTTGAGTGTCTGTCTTAAAATCAGCGTGATAAATTAATCATTGATCATCCTTGTTGTGTTATAATGATAAGTGAGATAACGCCACGGTGACGGTTTACAGGTACATGTAATGAATTAGTAGTATGCGCCCTATTAAAAGCCACAGCTGTGCGTAATAGTCATGAGTAATGACAGCTGTTCTGCTGCTGTTGGAGAACCTCACAGATGGGACACAATCAATCACCTCTCTTCTTTGTTGTTTTTTCTCATTGACATGTCTAACGAGTGATGAAACGGGCCCGAGTGCTGTCATCCATTTATGGCCAACTGTAGGGGCAGAAATAAGGCCTGTGCATGTGCTTCCTTTTCCTGCAATAGTTAAGATCGATAAAACAGAAACGCGTGTATGTGCAGCTTTAAAGATCTTTATACGTATGTCCTAATGAATAAACAGAGTTTAATGAAATGAAATCTTTGGGAGTACAACTTGAAAGCTGCATTAATTTATGTTATCATTCATTTACACATTTTTTCATTTGAGCTCTTTCCTCAATTCACATTATATGTTTTGTCCGCTGTTATCAAAAAAACATTTCTTCCTGCATCATTAAACGTATTAACTTTTCATATTTTATGCACTTGATTTATATTTGAAAATAAGAAAACTATTATGTCTGACAAATTTTTGATCATGATCTACAGTCTACAATAAACAGAGTTTTCATCGACATCCTTTAATTCAGGAGCAATGAGCCATCCCACTAATAAATGAACGACTCCCCGTATGTGCGTGTTCATCACTTTTCTCGACAACCATTCCTGCGATGTACTTTCCATGTGGTGGGTGTATTGACGGGGACTTGAGGAAGGGCAGAGTCGAAGAAAAGAAAAAAACTAACATTAATATCAATGACTACAGTAGGTCTGGGTATGTATTTTAGAGGAGTAAAAATTAACCAGATCTGAGCTTCCACATGTAACAATTAAAAGAATGTGTCAATATAAATAGACCATTTGCAGTAACCAAACAATCAAGTTCCACCAACAGTCGTGTGACAAAAATTCAGAGACTTTTCAGCTGAACTAATAATAATAATAATAATAATAATAATAAATTTTATTTGTTGGCACCTTTCTGAGCACCCAAGGAAACCTTACAATAAAAGATTTGAGCTGTGATTTGAATTGTCCAATGGGGTCAAGCTGACGGATGTGGGGGGCAGAGAGTTCCAGAGTCTGGGTGGAGAGCAGCTGAAGGCTCTGGCACCCATAGTGGTCAGTTTGAAAGCAGGGACAGACAGAAGAGCAGCTGAGGAGGAGCGTAGAGCACGGGAGGGGGTGTAGGGGTGGAGAAGGTCTCACAGGTATTGGGGGGCCAGTTTATGGAGAGCTGGACTGGTAGCCAGTGGAGCTGAATGAGGATGGAGGTGATGTGGTCGGTGGATTTGGTACGGGTGATGATTCTGGCAGCAGAGTTCTGGATGATTTGGGGATGGTGGAGAAGTTTGTTGGGGACACCAGTGAGGATTGAGCAGTAATGGGGTAAAACTAGACTGAACTGCAGGCTGTGTTTGGACAGATAGGAGACAAGTGTGAAACAAATGAAAAATATCTATAGTATTTAGAGCCGCTGTTTTTTCTGGGATTGTTAACACCTGTGGGCAACTTTTGTAGAGTAAGTAATCAAAAAATTTATTTCTTATTTCTTTTTTATGATTTATGGCATTTTAACTGTGTCATGATGCACAAAAGACATTTTTGAGTTCCCTCTACTTCCAGCCATGGTTGTGTGTGACAAGGAGCAAAAAACACACCCAGAAATTGCTTGGGGTTCAGAGGGTTAAACTAACCTTTCAGACTATTGTTACTGTCTGCAATTTAGTGTTGTAATTTTGTTACTTTCCATCTCCACACTGACGCCAGTGTTCATCTTAACTGCATATTACTCCAGTGATGAAATGAATCATGGTTAAGACATTTAAAATGTCTTAACCATTTTAAATTGTATTTCAATTACTCAAGTAAAAACACTGATTCTCCAGTTTAGGGAAACGACACAGTGATTAAATTTATCCATCTTCGATAAATAGGGTCTCTTACTATTATTGACAGCAGTGAAAATTAGATGATGATTAAATGATTGGATACAGTATTGAAATATTGATGAGACAAGTAGTTGATATTTATCTTGCTATATTTGCACTAGACTACTGTATACGTAGAGACATGTTGAGGAAGTGCTGGTTACACCTAACTAGGCATCAGATAATTTGAGTTTCAATGTTAACATTTGGATAACCCTACGCAGTCGAATGGGAAGTAAGGGTAAGAGAAATGGAAGAAAGAGATATTGGAGGCCAAGGTTTTGAACGAACACCGCACTTATATTGTTGAAGGGAAGAAACACAGGAGGCCCACTGATTGGGAGCGAGTTGATTTTGCGAAGTTACTAAAGGGCTGAGGTTGTGATCTCATGCGTGGAAGTTTCTTTGGCCAAATGACCTGCTCATTAATGGTGCAAAACATGGCTAGTCGAAGACAGAGAGGCTGAGAGGTCTCAGGTCCAGGTTTTGTGCAGCATTTTTTTTAACACTTGTTGGATGTTTATCCATTGCCCGGCAGTTCACTTGCTGCATCATTATGAGACACAGCTTGATATCTCTTACTGAACTGCACGCTCAGCCTGTGGAAGAGGAAGGAAGCTTTTTGAGCCGGGTTGGAGGTTGAGGGAAGAGGAGGAGGATGAAGGTGCCCGTGTGGGTTTTGTACGTGCCCTTCGAAAACCTCGGAGGAAGACCCGTTTGAGGTTATGGAAGCAGCATATGGTGATGTTGTGGAGAAGAAAAAGGTTGTGTAAAAGCTGAGGTTGCTCTCTTCAAGTCATTACAAGTGCACAAACCTGGCCAGAGACAACAAAGGTAGTGTGAGGATTAATATCGCGTTCACTTTGTTTGAAAAGGTCATGCGATAGGGATAAAACAAAAGATCAGACTCGCTGAACTGCTTGGGCTAATTGCAATCAAAAGCAACGCCACAGTACATGTGCAAAGTATCTCGCTAAAACTAATTTGAGGTGTTACTTTCTGGCATTTTTTTTTACAAATGAAATTATAACAGCAACCTTTTGGGAAATGAAACCAATGAAGTCGGCTTGACATTTTCAAGAGCGAACGTCGTAAATTCAGCAAAACTCCTAATTACAGATCTCATGTCATGTATCTAATGCACTTTACTTCTCTGGTGAATATTTCTTGGTCACATTGTCTCATTTTCAATTCTATCTTCCCTGAGTCTGGACTATCAGTGGGGAAGTCTGTTTTTTTTTTTTTTTGGCAAGCAGGCTAATGACTTTAATGTGATTATATACATTCGTTTTTTGAAAAGATTAACACACCAGGAGACCTTGAACAGACTGTTGGGAGGTGACACACGTTGCATTCAGTATGAGCTAGCCTTGACAGTCTCAGGGACAAAGGAAAGGATGAAAAGCAACCTATGTGATTATCATACAAAAGGTAATATAGCGCACACTATAGCAGCCATAGGCTCAGTGACAAGTTCTATAAGCTCTACCTAAGTGGTCCTTAGTCATTTGAGTCATTTGTCTCTACCAGTTCTTTTTCTTACCTCGTCGGTGTTCCTTCAGTCATTAAAACCCCCTCTCATTTTAGAGATGCACATAGGATGTGGGTCCATTCAATGCACACTGGACTGCCTCATGTAAGACAGCTGTCACAAGTTAATCTCTGGTTGTCACCGTTAGACAGTGACAACCAGTTCCATGCACTTCACAACTAAACCATGAATTACATCTAAAATACATCTAATAATCTCTGAAATACATCTAATAATTGCCAAACAAAAGTTACATTTCAGTGTCACTTCTCACTTCCTCCATTATTTCCCTCCCTTTCTCTCTACTCCAACATGTTTTCCATTTTTCTCAGTCCTTCCCTTGTGTGTCATTCTCTTTTTACCAGCAGGTGATTAAATTTAAAAGTTGGCATTTTCAGATGTTTTCCGACACAGCTGATTAAATTACAAGTCAGCGGACGTCGTCTATAAACATAAAGAACGCTTACTTGTGGGAGCAGCGAGGTCTTTAATAGCTTCTCCAGCTTCATCCAGACAGAACACTGATGCTTGTGATGGTCTGAATGGACTGTATGACGGCAGGAAAGAACTCCAAAATAAAAAAATTAATAAATGGAGCACAGCTGCAAAATACATCAGTCATTGCTGATGTGGTGTGGTGGTTATGAGGACATATTTATTATGAAAGCTCTCTGTGTAGCTACCACTTAGAGGATAAATCTGTTCAACGTAAGTCTTATTTTCAAAGTCCTTGCCATCAAAATTTTGACACTTACTTCACATCAGGTGTTACATATTTGCAGCCCGACAGGAGCCCTTTCCTCCAAATGCCCTCTCTGACACTCAAATAACTTTTGTGTTGCTGTATTTTCTTCAAACCTCTTTTTGTAGAAATGATGGATCCAGTGTTAAACCTGTCAGTGTGTATTTTACAAATGTATAAGAGCTATACAGTGAAATGTGGACGGTGTTCTGATGACGAAACATGGAAAAAAGGCCTCCGATGGAAGCATCTGGAAAGATGCTGGAAGTTTTGGTCATATTTTGTGCACAGCTTGTTGTATTCATTTTACAAATATGCAGCTTGCTGTTGTGTCCCTGAATATTTTTTTAAGATTCTTTATCATTACCTTTACAGAAACACGGCAGACATGGTTAATGAAGCCACTTATTCAATTATACTTTTGCTGCAGTCGTGTTTGGCCCTGCAAGCTATAATCCAGACAGTCTGACAGAGCAACTATGAATTTCAGAGATGAAATTAATTAACACATTGTTGTGATTTATTGCCAGTGGAAGTTAAATTGAAGTGAGTGAGAAGGAAAATTGTAATCATCTCATACAAAGTGCTTTTGTTCTACAAGCTATGACAGCAATGCCTAATGGGTTTTTGTTCAAATAATGGATAGCTGTTTCTGTCACTCAGTATTTCTGTTTACCGAAAATCGTTAACAGAGGAATAATCTTCAGAAGAGGAAAAAAAATAATGTTCACCAGAAGGTTTGAAGAGAAATAAACTGTTAAAATGTCATTTTTATATGATGTGGAATGAGAGTAGAACATATCAAAACTTGAAATGATACTGAAAAATGATCCCAGAACACATTGTGCAATTAAAATGCACAAGTAATGATTAAATAACTACCAGATTGATTAGCACTCTGTCAGGGCTACATGGTACGTTATGAATCACTGACATGCTAATGAGGAGAAGAAACTGTTGAGGCTTCACTGTCATCTTATCTTGTGTGCATTCCTAGTATTTTTAAATACTTCAGCACCTGACAGTAAATTTCATTTATCACTAACAGTGTTGTAAGCGTAACTGACAGCTCTGAAGATGACAAATAGCTGCCCAGGTTTTAGATTCTCGAGGAATGACTTTCACATATCCTTTGCAATCACACTCGGAAATCCAACTATGACAGACAGCTCTGTTTGGATGCTCTGGTTAAAGATTTTACAAGCAACTGCTTGTTTAGCAGTGGCCAGTGTCAGACTTTTGGTGTCTTCATACTTAATCCTGTGTTGACTGAAGGCTTCGGCTCCTTTTCATCTCCAGGCTTTGCCTTTTGGGCTGTCTGATCCTTTTTGACCTTTCATTTTAAGCTTTAAACAGTGAATCACAAAAGGGAACCCAAAGAAGTCGTGTAACTGAGCTACTGCACATCACTGTTGTGTTCCCATGGGTCCTACATGATTGACAGAGTCCTCTACTCCAGAGTCTACCATAATAGGCTAACATCTGGTCATGCTGACCCACATTTCACTTTTTGTCATCATAACACTGCCTCTAGGTGAATAATAATTTCCCCACACAGAGTTTCTTTCACAAAGAGGCTTGAGTAAATGTGTGAAGAAACCAATTACACAGGCAACTAGAGGTATAAAAAATAAAACTGAGCTCCTGTGTAGGGGTGTTTTGTAAAAGAAATGTTATGTGCAGCTAAGTCAGACTAATCTATAGTTTCTCATCAGCACATCACTGAAAATGTTAAAGCACAACATGCTATGACAAATGCCGTGTTGCAACTCTTTATCGCAATAGAAGGCAATCAGATGAAAAGCCCTATCGCAAGATTCATGTGTGAGCTCCTGTCACTGTGGCTGCATTACAACACATAAGACGGGTTTCAAGGACTGGAAGCATGCTGGGAGTCTGAGCCACGCAGAGGACACAGCGCTATTAAGGAGTCTCATCAGTAAAAGTGTCCATCAATCATTGCAGTGGAATGCGAGGCCCCTCCTCCATCCTGCAATGACTCCTGAGTGACAGCCACAGCTGGCAGGTATTATGGCCTTGCCACAACATCAGACCTGACAGAAGGTTAACACTTCATCACCGTGTTAAGGCAGCGCTAACTGCTACTGCTCTGTAAATATTTTCCTCTGACATACGGGAAAAAAGAGTTGTTCTTACTATAATATAACCCCCCGCTTCTAAATTCAGGATGTGATGCATGACCAAAAGAAATGTTGCTGTTGTCTGAATCATTTTGCTGTAAGCACGACTGGTCAATGTAAAGTAAAGGTAATACATCTGTGTTACCTTATCTGACAGAAATATATGCATTTTCCTGTTATTTAAAACCATTTCATAAACAACATTTTGTACAATGCCTGAGTAAATGAAACCCCAGTTAATAAAAATGGGGTGTAAAAAATCCTGTATGCAGGAAAAACCCTTATTGCATGTCCTGTGTATTTAATATACTTCATACAATACTTATTATACTTTAATATAGGCTACTGTACATCTGCAAAATAAGAATTTATTTTTAACCTGCTGCTTTGTGCATGTGACAGATTAAACCTTGAACATTTGCTCTGTATGGCTCATATGGGAACGGCAACTCACTGACATGGTAGCATGTGGCCTTAAAAGTATAATATATAATATATGGGTTGAATAGGAAGGTAGTGTGACAAAGCCAGCGCTGGGATAACTTTGCAGCATTGTGAAATGTGTGCAGCAGCATTTTGAACAAATTGTACATGTGCTATAGCTTCTTGGATAATAGAGAAATAGAAAGCAATCAAAATAAATGAATTGATGATGCAAAGGATGCTTTTCTGCCAACCTGTATGTTATCTACAGCTTTCGCATCACATTCACATCACAATTACACATATATAGACTTCAAATGCATATTTAAGAGCCCACATTTCACAACAAGTTAGCTGTGAATATTAAAATGTCAGTTAGAGTCAGCTGAGGGGTTTTGAATCAACCTATGAATTATCCAATTTCCTTGATAGCTACAGGTGGAAAAGCCTGCAAGCGGCTTCTGCCATTTGAGCGAAAAAACAACAAAGGTTGCCAGCTTGAAATGCAAAACCTGTATCTGCCTTCTTCTGTTTAAAGAGTAACTTAATAAGACTAAACTCATTTTTGTAGTTAGTAAATTACACATACTGTACAGACACAACACAAATCACACAATGTATTATTATTCTGTTCCCATTTTATAGTATTGAGGGCAAAAGAAACTACTTTTTTCATTGTAAATCCACTGAATTTATCCGCCTGATCCCCCCAAAATCTGCAAAACATCCATAATGTACCAAGGGACACTCCACATCTAAAACTAGGAAGAAACATCACATTAATAGCAAAACTTTTGCTATCTTTGATATTTTGCTCTGTTGTAAATATGTCTCCTTGTTTTTACATAATTTTATCTTTATATTTATAATCCTGGCAACTGGTGGACTGCTCCAACAGAATTTCATTGTCTTGTGCGACGACAATAAAGACTATTCTATTCTATTACTAACCCCACCAAGGCCACAGCTCCTGAGGTAGAAATACTGCTTTTAATATGTGTAAGCTCGCACTTTACATAGATGATCTGTGTTATGGTGTTTGTGCCTCAGCTAACTGTTGCTTGGATAAGCTTGTGGTTCAAACAGATCTGAAACGCTGCATCAGTGAAGGAGGAGAGTTGAGCTGAAATCACAGTTTTGGCCTTTCAGTAAGACACTCAGTGGGAGCTGTGTCTAACAGGGCTTAATTTCATTTCCTAAAATGTGTGTAAAGGGTTTGTTTAAGCTATGAAAGCATGTTGATTGATATTTAAAATAAAGGCTCCATTTTAAGTGGTAAATCTACCACTGTTACTATTTAAAACCGTGTTGAGGTGTCCCGTCTATAAAACAACACGGTAAGAATCGCGTCACAACCACAGAACGGTGAGATGATTATTACTGATGCTAACAATGCTGGTGTCTATTTATAAGGCTTCCTGGTCTTGTTATATAAGCGAGACATGATTGGCAGCCATCCTGCGGTGTGACAGACACATTTTTTAAATGAATCAGATCAGTATTAGCACTGTGTTCTGCCCCCTATATTTGTATGCCCAGGTTGGCAGGCACAAGTCCTGCTCAGTGCTGCAGACAGCCAGCACTTTCACACTGGGAAAAGAAATATGATGCATCAAGCTCTCCCCCCTCTGCAAGCAAAGGACGATATGCTGATAAGTTAATTGGGACCATTATATACCAATAGGCAATGCACTCATAATGTCACCATTTCCAAGTGAAGATAAAGCAGCCTTTTGTTGCGTGACATTGAGAGTGAACCTGAGAAGCCTTCACTCAGACATACAAATCAGCGTGTCCACTCACCTACACCCACTCCTTCAGTCTCACCCCTAAACAAGCACAGGCTGTATTTTACTCACATCTGGGAAAATGAATTAAATTTAACTTTTTCCAAGTCAGTCTGATGGAAACTGCTCTGCATATCAAAAGAAAAGCCTTTCATAATTTCCTTTCTCATTAACAGTAACAAGTTGCATCTCCTCCTTCCATATAAATGTAGGAAGCTGCCTGTTTGGTTGTGACAGGAATAAAGTCTCAGTAGCAAACGGAGACGTGAAGAAGTCATGCAACTGCGTGACTTTCAGAGAAGTTCTTAACTGTGAATTTGTGCATATCTGCAATAATAACATCTTTAAATAAAACACACAGTTCAAACTTATTTCTATTCAATATTTGCTTGCCGGAAGATTGTTATGCTGATAAACTGTGGGGTGACTCCTGAGACCACATTCGCATTAAGTCAGTGCATCTCTATTTTGGCCCTCGTTTCACACAAACCCACCATCTTTCACACCTGAAATGCAAAAACCCAAGTTGACATTTTAGTGTGAACAAGAAAAAGGGTCTTTTTAAGATTAAATAATCAGTTTAAATAATGGCTGTGCGGTGGTAATGATAACGTCTCTATGAAGCACATTTTTATAGATTTAACAATGAATCAGTTAGTTAAGAAAATAATCTGCAATTAATCTATAGTTGAAATGACTGCTAGTTGCAACCCCGCTCTCTCTGCAAAAGCCATGGGATTACTGGCTCACGAAATTAGTAAATTAGTAAATGAGAACAATAAAAGTAAGAGTTTGGCTGCATTAAAGCACAGTGTAATAGATCTTTGTTGTACACTGACTGAAAAAGTAAGAAAGTTCTTGTTCTGTGTTCTTGTTGCTTTGGTAACTTTAAATTGCCCTCAAACTTCCAGAGGTGGTCTTAACTCTTGTCACTTGGCTTCTCTTTGTCCTGCAGTTTCTGACTGGTTTGTCTTTTCCTAGTTGGGAAAGAGAACTGAGATGTGATACGTCAAGTATCTGACTACTGTTGCAGGTTGTCTGATACTAATTATGTATCACCAGTGTAGTGAGCCTCGTCCTACAGAGTCTTTGTCCTGTGGTCTTTCTTATAGCTCAATGGGAGCATAACAGGCTGTGGATTTGCAGCTCTGTTTGTGTGTATGTGTCAGCAGGTGGGTGGTGTTGCACTGGTTTGAATTTTGGCGTGCAGCCCAGGGATTCAAGACTATTTCAGCCTGCCAGTGATATAAGCCTCGGGTGGTTCAGAAAGCCTTTAGAAACTACCCGAGACAGAGCAGTTAAAGCTTCTGCAGAACACACACATTGGTGGAGCATGTCGCTCGTTCTGTTTCACTTCAGTAACAATAACGAAGAGAAGCACAACACTGGAGTGACTGCTGAGATTTTTCAACCTCTTTGCAGGTTGGGTTAAATTTCAGTGTTTATACTTGTGCAACGTCTAATTTTCAAGTTATCAGTAAAACTTGGTGTTTTGGCCTGACCACTGGTTTTGGCTGAAGTTGGCCTTTCTGTTGGGCCCTTGTGAGTAGACAGCCAAAGTTAACACTCAAGCATCGGTCTGCTTCTCCAATCTTTAGACCATTAGAAAAAGAATTGCAAAGGAGAACTAGTTTCAAGATCCTCACAAAACACCAGAGCAATCATCCTTTAACATGCACAGAATGGCTAATTTCAGTTCATATGGTGGCATCTGTCCCTATGGCAACAACATTTTCATTGTATATTAGATGCCATCTCTTATTTTATTTTCCATTTCCACCGTATCACAATCATCTTGAAACTAAAAAACTGTATGCAGGTAGGAAAGAGCTCAGTAAATCTGTATGTGTGATAAATATGAAAAATTCTGGAAATGTTACCATCTCTATTTGGAAATAAACAATCATTCTAGATTGATTGGGATGATTTTGCAGGGGAGTGCATCTGCATAGAAATGAAAAAAAAAGAAGCTGAGTCATCTAAAATATTTTTTTGTTTTAGATGGCATTAAGATCTGAGTTTGCACTTTTTGTCATACAGAACTTTTGTAGAGCTGTTTTAAATAGTCAAGTAATTTAGTTGTGTTGCTTGTGTAGAGGCAACAGATGATTTCCATACAACTGACGACGCATTTCTTTTTGCGACCGAATCTTCCTTTTCAGTGTTTCTCTCCAGTTTTTCATTCATTTTGCTGTGCACATGTGAAGCCAGCACGTCAACAAATTCTGTTTCCTGTGAATAAAGTTACAAAAGAGTGTATAATGTTTATTTCACAGGGCACTTTTCAAAATTTAGATTACAAAGTGCTTCACACGACAGCAAAATAAAACAGATATGTCATAAAATCATCAGAATCAAAAGCACAACCTGGAGTATAAAAACAACACAGAGTTAAAAAGGTAGGAACATTATTGAACATAACACAAGACAGTTACACGTAGTTCATTGTGTTCAGTATTTAAACTAATATGCTTTTATAACCAGACACCTCCCAATAACTAACAACATTCCTGTCATCCTGAGCTGAACTTCTTAAAGCTAATTGGCAAATATATTAGCACCTTCAATTAACATGGTAAATATGTACATTTGTTAAACACAAGTTGTTGAAGCTTCCCTCCTACTAAGCCATAACTAGATGAAGCTTTAAAGGCTCTGGTCCTGTTATTTAACTAACAGACAGCGCACAATGAGGACAAAATCACTGTTGCACGGATTCTGTCGAAAGAAATTATCTTCCTTAAACGTCTCCTTCGTTTTTGTCCCTCGTAGTCTCCCGTCCTACCCGTGGCAATGAGACCACTTCATCTTGCAAGTGATATAATCTCATGTGACTTTAACTGAATGCCAAAGCCTGAGTCCTGTCAAAGCTGCTGCTGATAGACCTCAAGTAACATCATAAATTACTTAATGCGCCTTCAAAATTCCGAACTCCTTAACCTCCCACTTCACTGTGCAAACGGGTTCTCATTCAGGCTAAAGCTCGTTCTGGTTCTCAAAAGGATAGTACATCAAAAAAACACATCCAGAGTCAAACTGTTACCAGTCAGGCAGTATTCTAAAGAGTCAAACAGAATTTAATACTGGGAGATCTTCTGCAACTGTGTCGGTTTTACAGCATCTAACCCTCGGATCAAACTGACATGGATGCTCACTTGAAGCGGCGGAGTTGAGTCAAGAATAACAACCACCATCTTTGACGCATTCAGGTGAAATCTTTATTTACGATTTGTTCCCTTGACACGGCAGCCCTGCACAGCATTATGGGATCAGTTTGTATGTAAGTTCTAAAACCTCAAATTCTAAACTATACATGGAAAGTAATCTGGGAAAAAATATTACTATGCAAGGAGAACAAGGCAACATCATGCTGCTGCCTTCGGTAATGGAAAAAAAAAAAAATAATAAGCATAACTGTCAATATAAGCGTCTTAAGTGAGAGACATAAGCACATGCAGTACAATTAAGAAAAGGAGGCTGAAGGAGTTGCGACTGTGACATTGGGTTTATTATCAATTTAGTGGACTTAGCGTTTTTTTGAGGATTATGTGTATTTGTGTTCACTCAGCTGTTTCAATCCAGTGTTTGTGTCCACGTCTGGAGAAGCAAAAACCAACGTGAGTTTCAACTCAGCTTCCTACAGACAGGCCCATCTGGCTTCTGGATGAAACCCGATTAAAGACAGGGTTGTTGGTGTTAGTGGAGGATGGGAGATGGTTATCAGAGAGCTAAATGGCTTCTATCTGGGACCTGATGTTATCTGAGAGATGTGAGACACCACTTAGAGTAACACAAGTTTTCAGCTCTTTAACAGACTTCTGTCACTCTCAATCGCATGAGATAGTTGTGTTGATGTGAGAATGTGTTTCTGTAGTGTCGCCTGTGTGCATTTTTAACCTTTGAAATCACGCCGCATAATTTATCTGGCGACATATTTATTTACAAATATAACAGAAGTAGATATGTTTAAAGTGCAGCCACTTAATGAAGAAGTCAGTCACTAAGAATGCAGTCTGATTTCATGCTGCATATTGCGTTAGAGGTTTACAGCACAAACATTTCTAAGAATATCACGTAAAATGTTAGTCATGTAGACGGATACTGATTGTTGATGAGCTACAGGAACCAGGATAGAAAGCATCATCCATCCATCCGTCCATCCTTCTATCCATCCATTCATCCATCCATCCGTCCGTCCGTCCGTCCGTCCGTCCGTCCGTCCATCCATCCATTCACTCGTCCGTCCGTCCATTCACTCATCCATCCATCCATCCATCCATCCATCCATCCATCCATCCATCCATCCATCCATCCATCCATCCATCCATCCATCCATCCATCCATCCATCCATCCATCCATCCATCCATCCATCCATCCATCCATCCCCCCATCCATCCAACCATCCACCCATCCATCCATCCATCCATCCATCCATCCATCCATCCATCCATCCATCCATCCATCCATCCATCCATCCATCCATCCATCCATCCATCCATCCATCCATCCATCCATCCATCCATCCATCCATCCATCCATCCATCCATCATCCATCCATCCATCCTCCCATCCATCATCAT
>OMNN01098657.1:0-34388 GCA_900302755.1 Chromis chromis
GGTGGGCTCACTGTGCAGACGCTCCCGACCCGGTTCCTGCAGCACCACCTCGGCCATCACCGCCACCTCTGCCCTCTCTGTCCCTATTTCCCCCATCATCATCTCCCTCTCCCTCCCCCTCTCCCTCTCCCTCGCCTTCTCCAGCCGACTTGCCACCAGCAGCGGCGTCACAGCGTCATCCAGGTGTTTGATTTTAGGTTGCCGTAGATACGGGGATGATTTCACCTCCAGCTCCCTTGCTGCCTGCACTACTTGCACCGGCTGCACCGGCTGCAGGTGGCTCATCGCCTTCGCCACCTGGTCTCTCGCTGCAGTTGCACTTTCTCTCGCCTGGTTGGCTGAAACCAACATGGCTGCCGTGGCAACAGATGCGATGGAGGACGGAGCTGGTTGGCCCAGTCCTGCGGCCACGCCCACCACGGCGCCATGGCGGGCCTCTAGTGTGTGCCGGTAACTGGAGCCGTTCATCACGGGGGTGTAGTTGGCGACTGTCGACCCGAGTCTCCGAACCACAGACGACGGAGAAGGTGTCGGGGTGGCGGGCGACGGAGAGGGAGGAGAGCTGGCTTCATTTTGTTCGTAGATGGTCTGTCTCATGACGGGGGAGATCGGGAGGCGGGGGAGGGTGGCTGGAGTTTGTGAGGCATCTTGGGGGTCCAGGAAGACTTTACGACCCAGCAGAGGCGTCGGGGGGAGTTTACTTTGCTCTGCTTTCAGCTTCTCTACCTGCAAGAAAGAAATCAGAACCAGCTTTAGAAAGCAATTTTTGACAATTCTTTGTATATTTTATTTGAGCATCTCAAAAAATGAGAACATCGTGAAATTTTTTTATTATTTTCCATCAGTTATTAAAGAAAGTGAACATTTAATAGATTCTAGACACATTCCACACAAGTTGTTTTAATTTTGATTAATATGGCTTATAGCTCATAAAATAAAAAAAATAATATTTCATTTTGAGTTTGAGTAAATTACCATTCAAACAGTATAAATAATGTGTATCTCTGGCTGCTAGCAGTGCTGTATCAAAGAACATTTATGGAAAGTAACAGGAATGGCTGCATCCTTGTCAAGAAAAGTCAATTCAGGAACTTGGGACAGCTTTAGAAGGAGTAGATTAAGGATGGTGTCAGAACATCGAGAGCCACAAAGCACCAACATCTTCAGGAAAGGAGCTATGACTGTCTCATTCCTAATATTAAGCTGCTCCTCAACCATAGACAACATCACAAACATTTTACCTGAACTTATTCACAATGTTCTAATGTTTTGAGTTGCTAGTAAATATGTATATCCAAAAGGTAAAGTTCCAGCTGTTTGCCAACAATTTTAGCATATTAGAACTTATCCTGGCTAGACTGTGCATGTATTTTCACACTGATGATGATGATTTTACCGTGGTGAGCCGTCGCAGCGAGCTGAATCTCTCCTCCCAGGTGGCGGCGGCTTTGCGGAAGGCTTCGTGTCGACGAATCAGCTGCTCCACCTCGTCTACACTCCCACCGAGCTCGTTGCTGTTGATGAACGGCTCCTGAGCGGTGAGCCAGGCCTCGGCCACCACCGCCTCCTGGGCAAACTGGTGGACCTCCAACACTGAAGCAGCAGGAGAAGAAACAAGAAGAACATTTAAAAGTAAATAATAAATGTCTGTTCTGAATTCCCCTCCCAGTGCCTCTCTCTATATATCCAGTATATATATATTTGTATAGAGGAATAATTTCAGTCGTGTGTGTGCACTCACATTGCTGCAGGGCTTCCCAGTGTTTGTCCCACTTCTCTGAAAGCTCATGCTGCTTCGCAATCACCCTGTCCAGCTTCTCCTTGATCTGAGAATCAAAATCAGCAGCATCAGAATCACAACATCACAGGTCTGGATAGTTCTCATCTTGGCATGTTGATAAATCTGGTGTTTTATGTAAAAAAAAAAAGAAAAAATCTTTTTTTAACTCTTTTATTGGAATCATGTGGGTCGGTCACTGTGACCTCTTGGTTCACATCAATATTTTCAGCCAAGTACTTAAATAAATACTACTACAAATAATAGTAATAATTCTAATAATAACAATCATAATTGATTAAAAAAATAAAAAAAATACATAAAATTCAAGTGTTTTAAAAGCAATTCATTTCTCCTCAAAAAGATTTTAAAACTGGAGTTTTTAATAATTCAACAATCTATACAGGGGATTTTGTTGAGTACTGTGTGCATGCAGTTTCATTCACAGTGTTTTTATTGCAGTGCAGCGACAGTTACAGTGATTGTTTAAGTTTCTTTTTCGTCGTCTCACCTCTTCAGCTGCAGGGTTTCTGGCAGCCAGCAGCGTCTTTCCCATCTCGATACACTCGAGGGTGCTCCGGCTGCGAGCCTCCACTTCGCTCTTCAGACTCTGGTGATAATTCATCAGCACCTCCACTGAGGACACGTCCCTGCAGCAGCCACAGAGAGCACAGTTAACTCACCATACACAAACACCTACTACTACATTACCACACTATACTACACAAAATCATACAACAGCATAGCAGAGCTTCACAACTAACTATTTTAGTGACTATAAAATTTTGATACTGAAAAATCTGCTGATATTCTTTATGTACATGTTAGAGTTATATTGAAAAGGGAAGGTGTAATTTTTTATTAACTTTGCAGAAATGTGTTTCAAAAACTAGTTAGCAGCTTTCTGTGAAGACACTGCTTGACTCTGCACCACTGTCTGCTCAGCTGTGATGTGTCTCTGCTACATGTGCTGCAGACAGTGCTGAAAGTAATGTAAACAAACTAAGTGATGACACAGTTTCTAAAATACTCCAAGCATCATTTCCTGCATTATGTTTTGTAAAATAAGTTTTAAAATCATCACATATCGGACAACATATATACTAATACCAATATATCAATTATTGGCCAATACTGACCCACAGAATGGACTGATTGATACATTAGTCGGGTTCTAAAATTCAGTGAATATTTCTGTTGACACAATGAGCTTTTTTATGGATTCCTTCTCTTGCGCTGCAGACGCTTGCAGCATCAGATCAGAGATCACAGTGTTACAGACTACACTGGATTATAGCAAACAACAGTCCTTGGGTATTTTTTCTCCCGTATCTCATGGTTTCTTCTTTTACCTTAATTAATTACAAACTGCTTGGAGCCTTAGATTTAGAGTAACTTTTTCTAATCGTTTCTAATTTTTCTGCATATTTCCACACCACAAATAAAATACACATTATGCTGTTAATATAATTCTATTCTCTACGATAATTTTACGTCCTTTAACTGCTGTAAATACTAATTTAACACGGGTGCTGACTGTGATTCTGTGTTCCTGCTCCTGCAGTGTGGGTACCTGGGCTTCTCTCCTGTCCCTATCTGACAGATGATGGAGTCCATCCACATGATCTGATCTCGGACCATGCCGAAGAACCTCAGCTTGTCCGTCTCTGTGGTGATCTGCACTCGACACTCCTCGCAGGATGTCAGCAGCTCCTTCCAGCACTGCATCACTTCGTGCTCTCTACATGCGATGGCTTCGGCCTTCTCGCCGGCGTACACCGTCCTCAGCTGGGCCGCGCTCTCCTGCAGCTGACGCACCTGATGGAGCGGGAGAGCAGATTTTAGGGGAAAAGCTACACCGAAAGAGGAATTAAAAAATGGAAAGAGACAGTTTTTGTTCCGGATGACGCACAAAATGCAGCTGCCCTGACAGCTGTGTTTAGTCAGGGCCAAATGGTCCAGGCTCTGTCACCAGAGTTGACACAGAGCAGCTGTGGTTTTGCATCGTTCTCCAGTAAAATGTACCAAAGTTCCTGTTCCCCAGGTGCACGACAGAGGCTAGATAAAGCAAATTTAAATGCAGAGTAAGACGGTAGCTTTGCCACGAAAATGGCAGACACACAAAGATTTTACTATCAATCTAATATAATCAAATTACCACTAATTTAATTAAGTTCAGAGGCTTTTATTGGCATTAAAGGATAGAATATAAGCATGCCAGACATTTAGTACAAATAAACTGGGGATTTTAGAGGACAGGTTTGCTTTAAAGAGACTGTAACCATTTCTAATCAGAAAACAAAACATGTAATACAACATAATGTTTGCTAATTAAAATAATAAACTCCACTTCATGTCATGTATATGAGTGTTAGAGCAGGATGTGCTTAAAAAAGGGTAAATCTACTCTGGTGAGAAATAGCTAAATTAGTATTAGAAAGAAGTCCTGTGGATCTTTATAGGAAGAATATCACAGGGGCAAGGGTGGACTTTTCTTTTTATTAATACTAGAGCTGGTGTATGTCCATGTGTGTGTTGCTGTACCTGTGTGACAAGCAGCTGAATGTCCTGTTCGAAGCTGTGCAGGAGTCTCTGCAGGGTGCTGGTGTTGGCAGTGCTGCCCTGCCGAGCCCGAACCTCTGGCAGCCTCCGATGTTTGTCCTCAATCTGGGCCAAAACCTGAAAAAAGAACATGAGGCAGTGCAGAAGCGTTACATGTTTACAGAGGAAACATCTGTATTTGTATAGAAAGTCTGTGTGGATTTGTAGAAAACAGAACAACTGAGAAATGTATACCAAATACCTTCATGCACACATAAACATAATTATTTTGTAAATTAACTACACTCTTAGAAAGGTTTATATGGTCTTTTGAAAACCATAAAAACACCAAAATGTCTCTTTTAAAAAAAAATCATATCTCTGCATCGTATCCATAATTGTAAAAGTTCAACAAAACATATCACTAATGTTAAAATTCTGCTTATATTAAAAATGACCTTCTGCAGGGCCAAAACTAGGTTGCTCATTTTCAAGGACGCTGATGCATAATCAGCACTTCATTTACATTTTGTGCAAATTTCTCAACCTGCCCTCACAACAAAGGTTACTTTAAACTGTGGTCAAGAGTCTCCTCATGCAGCAGAAAACACTAAAAGTTTAAATTTGAAAGAAGATGCAAGTGTGAAGTTTATTTAAACCAGTCTGCTCCTTATTATATCTCCTGTATCATATCTACGTCTCACCTCTCTGCAGTCGGAGAAGAACTTGTGCAGCTGGTGGGAGGCGGCGAGCATCTGGGCCCGGGTCTCCATGAGCTCCAGCAGGTCGGCCCAGGCCTCGTTCACGCCGTCCTTCCACTCGGCGATGGTTGCAGCCTCCGAGTGGCCGTAATCTATCAGCTCGTCCACCATCTGATTAACTGCCGTCACTCGTTCTTGCCCAACGCTGCCCGTCTCCGACGCAAACTCTGTAAACTTCTCCTGCAGGACCTGGAGATGCAGCAGGAGCAGAGGTAAGAAAAGAGGGCACAACATTCAGAAATTTATGTGAATTACTATTATTACTGTGCATACGCATGTTATTAAGTAAAAGATGTGTAAAATATGGGGTCAAAGGTAACATTACTTTGTGAGTTAAAAATTCTTGAAGAAGCTGGGGTCTATTTTTGTGCTGTTTTCTTCACGCCAGTCTGTGGATCAATGTTTGAAGTGCCATAACTTGAGAAATAATGTAGCTACAGTCCTGAAAATTTGCAAGCTCATTGATATGTACATATGGTCTTCAATGGTACAACCCTAGAATAATATGGTGCAAATTTGGTCAAAAAATGCCCATGTTTCTGTCTATTCCGATATTCCATCAACCATAAAACCTTTATTTTTCACCCTAAGATGCTGATTTTTTCCCCCTGGGGTTGACACCAATAGGAGCTTTAAAAATGTGTAGTATGTATGAGTATGGTGCCAGTCAGAAGCACCACTTTTCATAAAATTATTTGAAGCATTGAGTTAAATCATTATTTATCTTTTAGCCCAGTAACAATATTATATAACTCTTCCAGTTGGGACACTATTGGAATGGTTTCAACATCACACCTGCTGAATTACTGTCCTAATGTTGGCCATAAATGCAAAAAACATAATTTTAACATTTTTTTTCCTCATCAATTTTGCCTCTGACTGGCAGCATACTCTACATTTTTAAAGCTCATATTGGTGCCAATCACAGAGGAAAAACTCAGCATCTTAGTGTGAAAAATAAAGGTTTTATGGTTGGTGGAATATTGGGAATAGACAGAAACATGGACATTTTTTGACCAAATTTGGACCATCATATAACTGGTTTGTATTATTCTAGGGTTGTATCATTGAAGACCATATGTACATATCAATGAGCCTGCAAAATATCAGGACTGTAGCTACATTATTTCTCAAATTATGGCACTCCAAGCATTGATTTACAGATTGGCACTAGCAAAAATGGACATGACCCCTCCTTCTTTAAGACTTTGTAACTCATAAACTAATGTTACGTATGAGCCCAGATTTTGCACATGGTCAACTCAATCAATATTCAACACTTTAAAAAAAATAATCAGTCAGATAAAAGATAGTCAGGCGTGGAGCATTTGGTGAGAATGACCTCCATATGCTTTCCACAGAAGTTGCGTATCATATAATGTATTTCAACTAACAAACCTGCTGTAAATGAATGAAACTGTTTGGTACATAACTTGACCAGTGTTGTTATTTTCATTTCTGTATGCGACTTTTAAAATATAAAACTATTTCTTAAATCTATTATTCATACACAGAAACCATCTGTCCACACACTTACGGTGACGTGCTCGAAGTCTTGACCCAGTTCAGGCGAGCTGGCCACCACCTCCCTCTGAGCGATCCACTGCTCCAGCTCGTCCACCTCCCTGTTGAGCTGGTAGAGCCAGTACTGCTGCTCCAGGCGGCTCTTTCTCTCCTCCACCAGGTCCTTCAGAGACACGTACAGCCGGTCGATCTGGGACTGACGCTTGCTGATCTGCTCGCTGTAGAAGAGCAGAGAAAGAACGTCAGCTTAAGCACAACTCGAGGTCAGTTACCTGCAGCACAGAAGATGGTGCTTTATTTGAAACCAACACATACAACCTAAATGGTTTAACACATCCTGAATAATCAATATGTGTGGTTAGAATGCTAGTTGGAAGAGCAATTTCTTATAAACACAATAACAACTGCCAGCTAAGGCTAATTTTATTTTTTTATTTTTCTATTTCTTCACCTATTTACATGTTTTAGTCTATTTTGTCTCCAGTTTATTACTTCATTTTTATCATTTCTTATTCTGTTTTTATAATCTTTGTCTTCTATTTCTATCTCTACCTATCTTATTTTTTCATTTTATCTCAACTGGTGTTTCCTTATTGCATGCGTTAAATAGGATAGTGTTTCCTCAGTTCCTCAGTCCCTGTGTTTTAGAGTCCTTTATTTCTAACATGACTGTGGGGGTAGGGCTGGGGGATATTTGTACTGTTTTATTGCATTTATATTTCTTTGTGTTGCATTGTATTTGTATGCAAAGTGCTATATAAATCAAATCTGACTGATTGATTTGTCTTCTACAGGACTAACATAACCAACAAACTGTACCAAAAAAATAACTGATAAAAAGCCTGTCTTCATCTGACAAAAAATATGATTCAAAGTTATTTTTGCTAACTGCATTTCTGTAATTCAGCTGCAATGACAGAACATGTCCATCTGATTGTGTTTGTGCTTGTGTTTACACGCTAACCAGTCTGGATGCCCCATCTCCAGCAGCTGTCGGCACTGCTGCGACAGCAGGCCGATGGTCTCCGCATAGTCCTCGATGGTCTGTTCCAGGACCAAGTGTTTCTTCAGCAGCTGCAGTGTACTCGGTTCATCCTGGTGGGAGGAGGAAGCAGCACACAAGGACGAGATACACTTTAAAAATAGTGTTTAGACACAGCACAAATTCTCAGTCCTGCTTCTGTGCAAAAGACTCAGATTAGGGTCGTACAAAATGAAGTAATAATCATGTATGTTGCAGAGACGTGCATTTAAAGTAGTTTTGCAATGATTTTGAGAAAGAAAAAGGTTTTTTTAAATTAAAAATGCCCAAATAAATTCACCTTCCCCTTCTCCTCATTCATCATGTGCAGCTCCTGCTCGCTAAGCCAGGCCTCCACCTCGGCTGTGTCGAAGTAGTACTGCTGGGCCTGGTACATGGCATCCAGGACCAGCTGCCTCCTCTCCGTCTCGGCCCACAGCAGAGCCCACAGCTGGGCCAGCTGGTCGTGGCCGGCCCTGACGCAGTCGGCCTCTGGGCTGCGTATGGAAGCGATGATGGCTGCCCGCTCCAGGACGTCTTCGATTCGGCTCTGGTGGCCCTGCAGCTCCCTCTGGAGAGTCTGGAGGAAGAGCACAGGAAAGGGCAGGTTACTGTTTAGATGTTGTACAGAACAGAACCATGATGAGAAATCTGGCGGCTAAATGACAGATCTCTAAAGCTTTAGGGTGCGGACAGTCTATATATTACCGTAGGTAATGCTGCAGTTAGAGTCACTAGTTATTTCAGTTTTCTTACCTGGTTCTTCTTCATGAGCTGCTGGACGGCCTGCAGAGTCGATCCATGTTCCTGAGACATGGCCATCGGGAGGCGTTCCTGGATCCACAACTACAACCACAACAACTTCTTAAGTTAAGACTCAATAAAGTGCAATAATCACTTCTCTGTGCAATAACATAATTATAACTCTATTATCATTTATCACACTGCATACATATATTTTTATTTTCCTTGAACAATGTACATTTTTACCTCCGCCAAGCGAAGGTTATGTTTTTGCTGGCGTTTGTTTTTGCCGGCGTTATATTGGGATATTCGTCATTAATTGGACCCGAATATCCAGAGCACAGAAATGGCTCTTCGGACCAGCCCTAATGGGTGGACATGAGCTGCTTGGCGGAGGTCTGTGCTCTCTGAGTGCTTTTCTAGTTACATTATGCTAATACTTTTCTACTCGTGTGTATCTTAAATTTTTCTACTGCTTAAATTTCTAAGACTTTGAATGCTGTAACAGGGATCAATAAAGTATTTCTGAACAGTGAGACACACAGAGGTGAATATTTGTACAGCTATGAATTTGTAACCCTCCATATCTTCACCTCATTCGTATGTTAAGTTTAATAGACTAAATTTAAACCTGTCAAGCACTTGAATGCATATTTAAGCTTCAAACAAAAATAGATCTTTTTAGTTTTTTGAATATTTCTTAACCATAGCGACATTTATTGCAACTCTAGCAGAGGAAACAACAGCAAACTGTTTCGCACGCATGAGACGTAAAGAGTGAGTCTGTTGCTCCACTTCCCCTGTTTGGCAGAAACACAACTACTGAAGGATGAAACACCTGTCTGTGTGTGCTGCTTGTGATTTTGCGTGGGAATGTTGTCACAGAGTACTAGTTCATAACGCTGTAAATTCAAGCGCTTTAATATGATTTAATGAGTGGGTCAGAGGCTTAATCACTGTTCTGTTACTTCATTTGGTGACAGATAGTGACTTAATAGAGGTTTATTAAATGAAAATCTCCATGCAAGTGTAGTTTTGTGCAGAAATCTTTAAAAAAACAGATATTTTGGGTAATTTTTTGTGTTTATTTGTGCAGCACAGTAGAAATAGACAGGAAATATGGGGAGAGAAAGCAGAAGAATGACATGCAGTAAAAGTGAGTTTAGGCGTGAGTTGGCGCATTGTATTGTGGCTGTAACATGACAGTTTCCTGCTCTCCAAAGAGTTTCCATTATAGTCAGTGTATTTGTGTTGATGCCTTTAGGCCTAAAACTCACAATCTCGTCCTCCAGGTCTCGTCCGACTTGATGAACCTCCTTCGACGCCAGCAGGATGCGTCGTCTCTCCTTCAGCGGCTCGATCAGACGAACCATCCGGGCCTCCACGGCGGCCTGTCGCCCGGCAACCGTCTCCTTCACCTGCGTCTGCTGAGGGATGGAGGACGCCTGCACCTGGAGCTGCCCCACCTCCTTATACCACTCCTCCATCTGGGTCTCCATCGTCTGAGGAGGAGGAGGAGGAAGAGGAGCACCAAGTGGAAATCATCAGATCAGACAGGAGAAAGGGAGCAAGGCAGGCGAGAGGAAGCAATGGTACAACGGGTGGACGTTAAATATGTTATCATGGGAGAGATGATAAAATAGCATGAAAGAGAGATGAAAAGAGTGCGACAAAAATGAAAAAATTACTAATTTATAGAATATTAGACATGAATATTTAGCATTTATTTCTTGCAAGACACATTTTACTAACCAAAAATTATCAGTTTCTTAACTTACCATAAGAATATTATCAAATATAGTCAAAAAGTTCATAAAACATCCATGTTTTTGGCAATGCCTGAAACTGTATTTATTATTACTTCACTTCACTTGTTGAGTTAACACTCAATAATGTTCAATAACTACGTCTCTGTGCAGTAACACAAATACAACTACATTACAATTTATTACACTGTATATTTACATTTTTATTTTCTTAGAACAATGCACATTTTATGTTTATACTTTTTCTACTTCTGTTTATATTTTTATAACATATTTTTCTACTTATGTTTATCTCTATAATTTATTTATTTTAAGACTTTGAATGGGAGCAACTGTGAGCAATTTCCCCTCGGGATAAATAAAGTATTTCTGATTCGGATTCTGATATATGGTGATAAATCTTTCCTTAATGAAGTTTTAGACTTTTCTATAACACACTGAAACCTCGTTCAATGCCTTTATTTAGGAAAATATGGACAAGAAAGCAGAAATAAGATTGAAAATAACCCAAAACAGCAAAACAACAGTGGGCTCACAGACAGGAAGTGTAGTGAAGGTTACTGTACCCCGTGCCAGGATGGATGCTGAGTAGTGGAGTTTGGTTTGGATGATGTGGTAAAGCAGTGCTAATGGCGGCCTGTTAAAGGAAGCTGTAAGCGACATGCTGTGGGAGAGGAGAGTGAGAGATGTCTGGTGAAATGATGAAGCGATGGAAGGATGAATCTGTGCGTCAGCCCAGGTCAAAAAAAATAAAATCTGACTCCTCCAAACCATCAATGTTGGAGGGCAAATGAAGAGTTACATCCCAAAAAAGAACTTTTTGCAATTTTCTTTACTAACATAAAATTAATTATAGTAGTTTCATCTCAGCTGAAAGTGACAAATTCAGTCCTGTCTTTGCACTTAAAATCCGTTTTTATTAGTTTCTCACTCTTTGCTCAAGAGATTTTCACTATTCTCTGCTCAAATGGCCAAAAAAAGGATCTTTACTCATTGGAGCCATTGTGATCTGACAAACACCCACCTGCTCTGCTCTGCTACTAAAAAGACTAATAACAATAAAAGCCATCTGCACTGGAGACTGTGTGTAAACCAGCCTGCAATCCTGACCACATCTGAGGAGATACGCTATATTGCCAAAAGTATTGGAACACCCCTCCAAATTATTGAATTCAGGTTTTCCAATCACTTCCATGGTCACAGGTGTATAAAATCAAGCACCTAGGCATACAGACTGCTTCTACAAACATTTGTGTAAGAATGGGTCGCACAGTGAATTCAAGCATGGTACTGTAATAGGTTGCCACCTGTACAATAAGTCCATTTGTGAAATTTCCTCGATACTAGATATTCCACGGTCAACTGTTAGTGGTATTATAACAAAGTGGAAGCAATTGGGAACAACAGCAACTCTATAAGTCTTCTGCTGCTGTGCACAGCTGACCACTAAGCTATTGTGATAAATAATAATACAAATGGAAAAAAATTAGTCAGAGCTCCAGGTTGCAACCATTTAATCACATTGAGTGACTATTTTTGGTGACGGTGCTGCTAAATTTTATAACTAAGCACACTAGTGTAACTTGCAAATGCTGCCTGCTTGTTTTTGTTTTTAAAAATCAAAATATATCATGTGACATCATGGGAAAAAATATGTATTTGTTAGGTTAAGTTGCGTTAAAACAAGGATGACCATTATTAATAGGGGAAAAGGTTAGTCTGAAGCCCTGCAAGTAAATAAATATGAAAAACAAATGCCTGGAGAACACAGCTGCAGTAAACGGAGCACCAGGGGTCAACTGGAAGCTCTTAGCTGATGTTTAGACTTTTTAAATGATAAATGAACTGTACTTAAATTGTGCTTTCAACCAGAAAACAGCACAAAGTAGTTGCCTGACATCCACAAACATCACAGCTCACAATCAGACTGAACCGTAAAAATACATTAACCAGTTATTTAGTTCAATATTTAAATAAAGCAGTCTTATTTAATGATTCAATGCTAGTGTGCAGCATAAACTGAACTAATGTACCTATAATATGCTTTATAGTGCATGCAATCTGTTGAATTGATTTGGCAAACAATAATAAAACCAAGATGCTTAAAAATACACTGTTCAATAACTTGTATTTGTGAAATGATCTTGGGATGAAACTCTTGCAAAAGTTCCCCAGGTAGGTTGATATAACTGCTGATGGCTCTCAGTGTTTCCAGAAACCATCAACACAAATGAAAGATGAATGCTGGCGTGAACATACGAGAGCCTGAACTTTGCTGAAATGAGGTGAAAAGCTGAAAAGCTGAAAAGCGGGGAGCTTCGCAGGCGCTCGGCGAGAAACGTCACTGTTAGTCATTTTTCAAACACCATGTTTGGTTTGAATATTCATGAGATGAGTTCATCAGTGTGTGGCGATAAAAACGTAAACAGTGAATCATCCTGGAGTCAGTTCGACATGCAGAGCACCAGAGATGCAGAATCCGAATCAAGATTTAGGTCAAAACTAGGCTAAAGCTAGAAACGAGCACAAACTGCAAGAAAATAAATGTTTCAATAGATCATAGAGGAAATAAAGGATGATGTAAAGGACATTTCTTTGTGGACTAATTAAAAAAAAACTACAAAAAACAGCACAGAAACAGCAGCAGTTTTTTCGGCACAACATACAGACATTACAATATTAATATTCAACTTACAGTTAAATATTAATAGTAATCTTGGTGACAATGTCTTTGCAATGTAGAAAAAAAGTTAAAAAAAACTGAGAAATTACTAACCCATGAGACAGAAAAAAAGCAAAGAAATCACAACTCAAAGCGTTCTAAAGAAACACAATCTTTATCCTGAGGGTTTCTGGGTTGGTTCTACGTACGTGCAGTTTCTTGAGCTGCTTGTTGACCGTGGTCAGGTCCTGTCCCTGGTCCACGTAGACCAGTTGCCCCTCCAGCTGGCCCAGTCGCTGGTCGAGGCTCTCGTAGCTCTGCACCAGCAGGTCGGCTCTGTTGGCCTCGAAGAGCTGCCGGGCTTTGGCCTGAGTGGTGCTCTCCAGGTCCTGCCAGCACTCCCTGATCTCCTCCAGCTTCCTCCGGACCACCGGGCTGAGCTCCGGCTTCTCCTGGATCAGCTGCTGGCCCTCCTGGAAGGATAGGAGGAGACACAGAGGTTAGGATCGTCAAGTTGTAACAAGGAGGAATGACAGTTAAAACATCAGACGCTTAGATCTAAACAACGTCAACATCATTTGCAATATTACTTCTCAATAGTTTGTGCAATATCAGTTTCTGTATCATGTACAATATTTCATTTTCATTAAATTGTTCAGGTGCAGTATTCCACTTTACTTATCATCACCTCACTATAATTGCCAGCATTACTTTTTACTTTTCTATTCTAGCAATCTTCCCCACAATCTTATCTTGTCTTATTCATTGACATATAAAGTGTAATTAGTCAACATTTGAATATGTAGAGTCAAAAACATGTGCAAATGTAACACTTCCTGAAAACTAAAGGTAAATAATCAAAACAAATGCCACTTCATTATCACCAAGCTACAATAAGCACAACCTGTTATGATAATATGGTAATTATGTAGATTAATTAACACTATATGTGAGTCTGTGTCTCTATGTAGCACCTGGAAAGTATCAAGATAAACTCAAAATGTTTAAGCATTTATCAGTTTCATGTTAGTCACATTTTCATCACCACTATGTAAATGTATTCCAAAATCTGTGGATCATTGCCGATAAAATAAGCTCATGAGATTCAGGCCAGAAGAATTAAGTTTCTGTGAGGTTGTGAAAAGTGAAGATTAAACGTGCATATTAAAAAATAAATATTAGTTCAAGAATAGCTGACTGTAGAATGAAATAACAGAAGAATAAATATATTAAAACAGCAACAGGGGGAGTAAATTGGAAAGGTGAAAGACAGATTCTAACAAACCCTCTTGAGATGTAGTTTCTCATGTCTAAGGAGGTTTATTATCAATAAATGTAGCGATAATTTTTCTATCAATGATCTTTATAATCGACAAAAATCTCTGTCAAGATGTAATGATTGTAGAAGTGATTTTACAATCTCAGCTAGGCAGTGGTGGCCTAGTGGTTTGTGAAGCGAACTTGTAACTAGTGGGTCGCTGGTTCGAGTCCCCGGACTGGCAAGAGAGGTTGAGGTGGGAAAGTGAGAGCGACCGCTTGTCCCAGTCACCACCACTGTGGGCCCCTGAACAAGGCCCTTGAACCCTGACTGCTCCCTGGGTGCTGCAGCGCGGCAGCCCACTGCTTCTATAGTATGTATAGTTAAGGTTAACTTTGAATAGGATGGGTCAAATGCAGAGAAGGAATTTCCCCAAGGGGATCAATAAAGGTTAGATTATAAACTATCAACCTGATACACTGAAAACGAGACACTGACATGTAGAACTGCACTGATTAGTTTATTATTTCAAACACCACAAAGTTAACCCCTTGAGATGTATCTTTTCATTTTTATTACTATATTTATTATCAATAAATGTAGTGATAGTTTTTCCATCAATTTTCTTTTTTTTCTTTTCACCAATGTGAATATTAAAGTGAAAATTAATTGTGTATATTAAAATAAGCAATATCAGTTGAAGACCAGGTGACTGTAGAATAAATATAAAACAAACAACAACAACAAGGCAGTTTATATCGATGATCTTTATAACCTTTATAAGAACAATTTGGGCGACAGAAACCAGGAAATCCAAATCCACTATTCACAGTAAAAAAGTACAAATCTTCACACGTGAGAAGCTTTAACATTTAGTATGTTTACATTTAAAAAAATAATTGATTGTAAAAGTGATTTTACAATGCCAATTAACTAAACTAATGTAGAACTGCACTGATTAGTCTATGAACAACAGAAACATCTCAGCTTTCAGAGTCTATAATGTGAATATTTTCTAGTTTTCCTAATTTTACATAACAGAAATCTGATGATTTAGAGGTTCTGGTCTGACTTTTAGAAGCTGTGATATTTTACGTATTTTACCACAAACTCCTGACATTTTATAGACCGAACAGAAAATAATCTTTAGATCAATCAATAATGAAATATTCATTAGCTGCAGACTCAATGAAATGACCAGTTGAGGTCAAACTATAAAAGAGGCTTTTTTTTTTTAATGTTTCTTTACATCCACAAACATTCACTGGCTCTTATGTTGTGATAATGATGTGCAGACACTGTGGAAGTGGGTTTGTATGTATGTATGTATGTATGTATGTATGTATGTATGTATGTATGTATGTATGTATGTATGTATGTATGTATGTGTGTGTTACTGTGTGTGTGTGTGTTACTGTGTGTGTGAAGAGATTAAACCTCATCGTATGAAAATGCCTCATAAATTACCTCACACTCCCCTTCCCCCTCCATGCTGCTCTGTGCTTTTCATATTTCTGCCCCCTTTTGTACCTCAACCCACTCTGAACCCCCATCAGACACACACACACACACACACACACACACACACACACACACACACACACACACACACACACACACACACACACACACACACACCCTTATGTTCACCTGCTCCTCTGCTTTTTTTTCTCCATTCAGCCTCCCCCACAGTAAAATCCTTCCCCCATCCAATTGATATTCGTATTGTGGAGCCTGTGTGTGTTTGTGTGTTTGTATGTGTGCGTTGGAGACAGAAAAAGCGCTACAAGAAAACACCATAAACAAAGAAAAATAAACAAACAAGGACAGAAAGGCACTAAAACATGCAAAAAGACAGTTTTGGGAAATGTACCTTTAAAGCCAATCTGTTTGACACGTACTTATGCTGTAATAATATTATTTAAGTTATTATATCTTTTTACTGTTCCTACCGTGCACTGATTTTTCTATAAATGTGTTTTTTTCCCTGTCTTTTAAACTAGATGATTCATTTGTTGCTGGTGTGAAGCTCTTTGTAACATGTGCTTTGAAAAGTGCTATATAAATAAAGTTTATTATTATACTATTGTCATAAAAAAGACATGCAAGAATATCATAGGCCCTTCTTGCACTGGTTCACTCCATAAAAACAACTCTCGTTAATATTTCTTCACATTTATGTTCAAAAAGGTTTTTAGTGTTGCTTTACTTTAGGGTTTCCAAAAAAAAAAAAACTGTACAAAGAATCCAGTAAAAACTTACTGTTGAGACTAAAGAAATAAAGTTCCAGCGCAAAATACGGCAGAGCTACCACATCCTGACATGCTGATGTTAACAAAGCACTACAAGAAAACAACATAAACACAGAAAAAAAGAATTGATAGAAACAAACGAGCAAGGAAAGACATTAAAAACTGCAAAAAGACAGTTTTGAAAATGTGGCTTTAAATCCAATCTGTTTGACATGCAGTTGTGCTGTAATATTGTTATTTAAGTTATTATTTACTAGACATCCTAATAAGTAAAGTGGCAATAAGGCAGCAACTGGAAGTACATGTGAATAAAGACATGCAAGAATATCACAAACCCTTCTTGCACTGGTTCACTCCACAAAAACAACTTTCACTGATATTTCTGCACATTTACTTAAAAAGAGGCTTTTATTTTCTCATGAATTATAGTACCACACAAACAGAAATTATGACCTGATGATGGCAGAAGATGAAATATCAGGTTGGAGGTTTATCTAGAAGGAGATTTGAATGTGTGCACCAAATTGTACGGCAATCCATTTAGGAGTTTTTGAGAAATCTCACTCACAATCACATGCAAACATCAGGGTGGCATTAGAGGAAAAGTCAGAGGATCACCAAAGCCATTTTGTTTATCTTCTTGGAATCATAAATGTATGTTTTTGCCAGTTAAATCAACAGATGCAGAGATGTTTAACTTGACTTGTTGGTGATGCTAAAAGTCGGAAAGGGAACCATGAATGTCATGTATGGCTAAAAAAAAAAAAATTAAAAATGGGGGTTAAAAGATGTTAAAACTACAACATTTTCAAAATGACCACAGTGTGTAACATAATGTTAAACTACAGTGCAATTTGAACATTGAAGTTCCATCCTGTGTGACCGCTAAGTTGTTTTTCTGACCCGTTTTTCTGCCAACGACTACATTTTCCAACATTTGGCGCTTGGCAGGTGGTCATTTCAGCCTCTGCCAAGACGTTTCACCAGGACAGCAAAGTATCTCTGAGTCACCGTCCACAGAGGACAACATCCTGCCGCCTGCCTCACTAAGGTTATCATGAAAATCTACAGACACACAGAGACGCCTCATGACCGGAAACTAGATGTTACCGATGTGATAAGAAGGTTTCCGGTCCAAACAGCAGAACCAGCTCAAGCAAATCTCTGGTTGCACCGCGACAGCTCCAGAAAGTGGATATAAATGAGAGAATAACGGTGTGGAGCAAAATAAATGACAGAAACCAACAATTTCCCTCAAAAGCTGCATGTAAACTGTAAAAATGCGCAATCTTAGGTCAGAAATTTCAAAATAAAATGCGTATGTAAGTCTAAATTTCCTGAATCTAAACAAGAATATACACAAAAATATATCTTAATCTTTATTTCGCAAAACATTGCAATCTATTTTTGCCTAATTAATGTTTAAGAAAATGCCACACAGTATATTACATTGCATATAGTACATAGAAAATACTATATACTACTTGGAACACTACATATATAGTACTATATACAGTGCATTTTAGAACACATACATCATCATTGCTATAATTGGTGTGGTTTTGAAAACATTGCATTTGATATATTTTGCAATATTTGCACTAGATGTAAGATCAAATATTTGCTTTTTAAATATGGAAAATATATGTATATTGCAAAAAAAAGACATGATTTCTGTCATATTTTTGAAATTATAACTAGTTAAAAAGAGAAAAACACTACAGGCGGAAATTCCTGCATACAAGCGAAGAAGACAAAGAATACAAAGAGTTTGCTGCAGTTTTCCTCTAAATTTACTGCAATATATTCATACAAACCTACACTGACTCCACATTAACACACTCACACACAACCAGAGTGGACTTGCAAGCACCAGAGCCACTCCACACGTCCGTAACGCTGTAATTTCCAGCGTTACGTCAGCTTTCATTCTAGTGTTTCTGCTGCTGAGTGGGAGGTTTTGCGTGGGCTCGAAGCAGCTTCACCCACCAGCTCAGAGCTGCTACTCCACTAACAGATACTCTGGACCTGATTCTCCACTGCTCACACAAACAGGATCTGCAGAGCAACCAGGAGGATCCTCGTCCTCCTTTCTTCTTGTATTTACACAGGTTTGATTAGTCATCATGAGAAGCAGTCAGACAGAGACATTTTAAACAGAAAGCCTGTGTTACAAACCACAGACAGTTATAAAAAAAACACTGGCATTTACAAATTAGGGAGGGTCAAATGAAAGTTGCTATCGAGTTGCATTGTGGGAATTAAAGGATCAAGTGTTTTGCAGCTTGATGCACCCAAGTGAGTAAAGGTTAGAGTATCTGTGTCTCTGTTGTATTGATTTTTACCATTCATTTTATTAGTCTGTCTCTTGTACTGTAAGTCACACAAATTCATGAAGGCGTAACAAAAAATGATTGCAGTATTCATTTACAGTGGTTAAAGAGGTGCTCACATATTCCTGATAAGGCACCTGCTGCAAAACAACAATAACTTAATTCAGTTCCAACTAATAACAAGTACATTAATAAAAAAGATTAAATTATAATCTGCAAATCTACAAATGGTAATTCGTTCTTTCTATTTTCCAGATATTTGATGTTATTTTCAACAGCTTTACAAAGTTTTTTTTTGTCATGGTAATGGTAATTCGTTCTTTTACAGTTTGACAGTAAAATGTAATTATTTTTACTGTATCTAAATCAGCAAAAAAGTTAATATTTTACAGATATTTGCCATTATTTGAAATAAAAAAATGTGTATCTTGAAGATTGAAAATGGTAAATAATTTTTTAACTGTTTTATTATACAGGAAAAAGGTATTAATTTATATGTTGACTATAACAAATGTATTTAAAGCTACATCTGGAGGATGTAATTTGTAGATCTGTAGCAAGAAATTGCAAGCAAAGAACTACATTTTGAGAATCTCAGGTCAACGTTTTTATTTTTGCAATGAAAAATCCAGCTTTCTGGATACATTCACTGGCAGTCTATTATGTACAATACTGTATGCAGCAGGTTCATTGACTAAATAAAGTGTTTTTTAAATCAAATACATGCTAAAATTTTAATTTCCCAGTGAGGGATCAATAAAGTTGATCTCATCTTAACTGTAGAATATTACAACATGTTTGCATCTCCATCCTGATGGTTTTTATGTACCACTGTCTGGTTTGATGCTCATGTTGCTGCTGCAGCCCAGAAATACAAGACAACCTTGTCATAAGTTGTCACCCACACACAGGATGCCTCCTCTGGCTAATAAAGTCGAGGTTAGAGTTATGCACTAACTGTACAAACACACACTCACACAACTGAGGACACATTTTCCAGAAAGTGCAGCTGGAAGCAGAACAGAGAGCTGTTGTTCCATCTACGTTAAAAGTGCTGCTGCTGTAAAAGCAGCACTTTGACTGGAGGAAGAGAAGGACAGAAGTTTTTATTTATTCTTTACTTTTGTCTTTCTCAACGCCTCGAGTGTTTTCTACTGACAGCATTAGAAAGCTAAGAGTGCCTCAGGATTATAGAGGCACAGAAGGAAACACTGATGGGTTTCATGTCATAACGGTGCAATTTTATACCTGATCTGAACTTAATGTACGTTAGGACAGAAGTAAAGAAACCGTGCACAGTAAAAAAACTAATCCTGTAAAAAAAACTGTGAAAGTCTGTGCCAGACAATCGGGTTAAAAAGGTGGAATTCTGTAGCATTCAGAACTGTGAAACTAACAGCAAATATCTGCAAAACATTCATTTTAGAAAAATAAAATAGAGTAAAACAGTAATTTTTGCAATCACAAATGGCTATTTATGAAAATAAGATTTTTAATGTGAAAGCTAGGTACAGTTTTGGCCTGTTGTTTTTTTTTTGTTTTTTTTACAGATAACATATAAAGTAATTGTTATATTCTGTTGTTTTACTTGATATGATTTGCAATAATTTGTAAAACAAGTTTCACTCCTTAATATACACAATCTAAAAATTTGTAAATCTGTAAATTTCTCTGGTGAGAGATTAATAAAGTTATCTCATCTTATTTTTCTTTCAAATAATGGCAAATTTCTGTAAAATAATTATGTTGTAAAACAACAAATTACCATTTGTAAATATACAGATGTACATTATTTACAGTTTTGGCCTGTTTTTTTTTAACAGTTAACAACTGTTTTTTTTTTTTAATAATAAAAAAAACTATTTCCCCATTTTTCAATCCATAATATACATAATCTTTCTTCTGAATACAACAATTATCTGTAAAAAAATAAATATTTTTCCTTTTTTCAATACAGTAAAAATTTTGAGTTTTAATGTCGGTATTACTACAGCATTTTACAAATAGCATGCAAATGAGTCCCTTTTAAAATAATGTAGGTATTATCAGAAATTTAACAAAACAGGGAAAATCTGTAAAATGCCAGTAAATTATTCCAAATTCCATTCACTGATGTGGAGAAACAAAGACACAGAAACACTATTTATACTGTTAACAGTAAAAGTCTTTTGAACATATGCTGTATGATTGCAAATGTAGGTTTTGCATGAATTGTTTTGAATGAATTTACAGAATAAGGCAAATACACCTCAATAGAAACATATTGTGGAACAAACAGAAGAAGTTTAGGTTTTCAGCTCTCTGTGACTGGATTTACATTAACTACTGTATCACTACTGCAACTACTGCAGGGACATTTTAACTACCTCAAATTCAGACAGCAGATCTGCTTTAAAACAGGTGCAGCTCTGAAACAACTCCCAACTGTCCTCCAGTACTTTCCAGCATCTCAGTCCAATTCTGTATATTTACTGGCAGCATCACTTCACCAACTGAGCTGCCAAAGTATCTAAATAAAGCCGGGATTGATTGAAGGGAATAAAAATATAAAACGGCAGATCTCTGTCTCAGTTTAACGCTTGCTCTGAGTGAAGAATGTCCCATTGATGTTGTTACAGCACAAACCTACACACCCGCCCACACACACACCTGCACTCACTCCTCATTCACACACACACTTTCTCACAAACTGCGGAGCCAGCAAAAACTGCAGGTCAAAGCTTAATGCACACGAGGCTTATAGAGAGGACCAGCTCCATATATAGGAAGGAAAGGCGGCAGGTGCACTAATGCACAACTATAATCTTATTTTTGTCAAGTCATTTAGTTATATGTCATTTTAAAGCATTAACAGTGGTCCAGAGAAAACTAAAATTCAACAACTATCAATAAACAATAATGATGCTCGTGATCCAACTGACTTTTCATTTTGCACCATCGACTGGAACAGACTAAAATGTCACTGTCCACGACAATATACCTGCCATTAGCCTCCGCTGCACTGAAAAAAGAACTGTTGGACCAAAATAAATTAATTGCGTCAGCCAGTGACATGCAATTGAATTAACTGAATTAAGTTAATTTAACAGATTATTTCTGTTTTGTTAAATTACAAAGAATAAATAGTAAAATCATATAAAGCGTTTTCATTTAGTAAATTGTTCATTACCCTAAAAAACAAACTGTAGATAACACCCATATCAAAATTCTTACAAAAACTAATTTGTTCTTTTACAATGTTCAACTGTAAAATTTAACTATTTTACCTGTATTTAAATCAGCAAATATTTGCCATGACTTAAAAGAAAAATTATGTATCTTAAGGACTAAAAAATGGTAAATAATTTTTTAACTGTTATTTTACAGCTTTTCCCTGTTTTGTTAAATTACAGATATTATCTAGTAAAATCACAGAAAAAAGTAATAATTTACATGTTGAATGTTAATAACAGGGAAAAACTGTAAATAATGCCCACATTTAAAATAATTAAATGATTGAAATTGAATTTAAAAAATAATGATAAAATTAGTATTTTTTGAAATAGTAACTTGTTGTAAAATTGTAAAATACACTGCTTTACAGCATTTTATCAGCAAAAAGAGTGTTTTTACAGATATTTGCCGTTATTTGAAATAAAAAACATAATTTTAAAATCACAGAAAAAAGCAGAGATCTACATGTTGACTGCAAAAAAAATGATTAAAATCTGCTAAAATTCCCATTATTTTACAGATATTCGTTGTAGGGAATATCCGAATATTCGGTTGTTGCGGTGGTATCAGAATAATAAATTTGAGATTCGAATACTCAGAGGACCTACCAACTCTGATGTCACGCTTCACTTTGCCCGTGTTTGTAAACAACTGAAGAAAAAAAAAGAAAAAAATGCCGAAGACCTCAGCTGCTTGGGAATACTTCAAATTAAGTGAAGACAAGATAAAGGCAGTGTGCCAACTTTGCAATTTAAAACTGGCCTACCATGGGAGTACAACAAGCATGAAAAGTCACCTGAATGCTGTAAGTAGTAACTGCTGTTTTTTTCGCATAAAGCTACAGTTAGCATTGCCAATTACTTGTGTAGCCTAAATGTCACTATGATGAAGCTCAGACGGTAACTGTTACTCATGATACAAAAAGTTCAAAAAGAGATTAGAATATTCTGGCATCTTTGTGCCAGATTTTTACATTTTCTTTTACTCATTTATTCATTTATTTTACAGTGTATATAAGGAACAGTAAGTTTAGCATAAGAAGAGCTACACAAAACACTTCCACTAAAAAACAGAAAAGCTTGCAAAAGCATTCCCAGACACTTTGTTTTAATGTTAAAATACATCTGTTGATTAATCAGGGCGTCATTTAATTGAATATCAGAAATTAAAATGTGAAAAAACACAGAGAAAAAGTGTGTTAACAAGTTAATGAGGCCATTTAATTATCACAGTTATTAACAGTACTAAGGGGGGCAGTAATCACGAGCCCACTGGGTTTAGAATAGCGACTGCATGGGGAAGAGGGTATTTTCACTTCACACACTCCTCCACACACTCAAACACAATCTGCTGTAACTGAAGCGAATCACGCTCAACAGCAAGCAGCTTGTGTTTGGTCTCAATCGCTGCAGAGTTACATTACAGAATGACTGGACACGTCTTTACAACCAACACATCTTCTGAAAGCGTGCAGACTACTGTTACATCGATTTCTAGCGCTGCAAATAGAAAAACTCAGGTTCTATTTTGGAAACCAGAAACCTGCACTAGTGGCTGAACGATAAAAATATTCCTACATCTGGGTCTAGTTTGTTTCCTCGTATGAATCTTTCTTCAAACACTTTTTCAGGTCGTTCATTCACAAACTGAAATAGTTTCACGTCGAAGATTTGATCCGCACATATCCAGATTTGTTTATGTGGCGCGTTAAAGGAAGCCCAGTCATCCTGCAGCTATTGATTAAACACTGCATTACACATTCAGAACACTGCAAACCTCAGCTTATTAGATTTGGGCCGCCACACTACGCTACATTCACACCTACTGCTGTAGGCTGAATCTCAACACTCCAGAAACACTGAGACTGAGGCTAACAGGGATCCTCACTCCTCGTATCTTAGCTTGTTCCAGCAGGGATTCATGAAAAAGGAAGAAATTGTCACAGTCTTTAGTTTTGTTTGGTTTATTACCCGTTTTATTTTGTAAAAATCCCTGTCCTAGATGTGTAATTACCTTTTTACTTCCTCCCGTTGTCTCTGTTTCCCTCCTTTTTTGATTACCTCGATTCGTTTCACCTGCATTTGTGTTCTTTCAATTTCCGTGGATTTTTTGGGTTTCTTTAGATCACCTTCTTTATTTTTTGGATGTATTTTTCCTTGATTCACCAGACACCTTTCGCTTGTCCACCTCTACTAACCCAGTAAGTTTCTTTTATTAAAGTTTGTCTGTTTTACTTTTCCTGCCGTGCAGTTTTCTTACAAATTGTGACAGAAACAGGAAATCTTCACTCACTCAAACATCATTTTGAGGAGATGGCAAATATCAAATCTGTAGAAATAGTCTTGAGTTTGAAAGAGGAAAAAGCTGCCATCTGATTGATACTATAACACTGATAATACACATATTGAACATTACAGAATGTAATGTACATTCACACCTACTGCTGTAAGCTGAATCTCAACACTCCAGAAACACTAAGATTTAGGCTAACATGGATCCTCACTCTTCGTATCTTAGCTTGGAATCACGAAAAAGGAAGAAATTATCTTGGTCTTGGGTTTTACTGAGTTTATTTCCTGTTTTATTTTGTATAGCTCCCTGTCCTAGTATTGTTTCTTGTGTTTTTACTTCCTCCCGTTGTTTCTGTTTCCTTCCTTTTCTAAGCCCCAATTAGTTTCACCTGTGTTTGTTTTTCTTCTTCTTTATATTTCTATGTAATTTTTGGATTTCTTTAGATTACCTTCTTTATTTTTGGGATACATTTCTCCCTGAATCACCAGCTGCCTTTCATTTGTTCACCTCTACCACCTCAGTAAGTTTTTTAAATTAAAGTTTACTTGTTCTTTTCCACATCCTGCCTGCCATGTTGTGTCTGCATTTCAGTCTGACAAACCCTGATAGACACATTTATGAAACAGGAAATCCTCACTCACTCTGACATCATTTTGAGGAGATGGCAAATACAAAATCTGCAGAAATAAGTTAGAGTTTAAAAAAAGAAAATAACTGCCATCTGATTGATACTTCAACACTAATAATGCACATATTGAGCACTGCAGAGTGTAATTGATAGAAATGATCTGTAAATTACACTAAAACTATTGTTAACTGCAGAAATATATCATAAATAACGTGTCTTTAAACTTTATGATCCAAAACTTGAGATCTAATTCTGAAATCTGAAAATGCTGTTAGATGCTTGCTAGTTTCACACCAAGTTAAATTAATCATCATTTTACATTAAAACTGTTACCACAACAGCCCAGTTACCCCTTTACTGCTCCATCAGATCAGCTGACCAATCAATAAACAGATGCTGATCAAAGATGTGCTGCCAACCGTTAAAAGACTTCCATACAGGATGAGCTTCAGCACTTCGTCTTATCTAAAACACATTTAAAGAATTGGACCGTCCTATATGATGCTGGACCGCAATCAGTTTCCGGGTCACAGGATGGAACAGGAGGAAGCAGAAATAGTAGAATGGAAAGAAAGAGAGAGGAGGGAGAGGATGGAGGAATGACCTTCACACATGAGCTGTACGAACAGAGGAGGGAAGACGAGGAGAAGGGAGCCGGGATTGGGCAGCTGTTGCCTGGCAACCGTTGCAAGCACAGGAAGGAGGAGACACGATGCTCCAGATGCTGCTTGACGTCACAACAAGACGACACAAAGTGCATCATAACATACAGAAAGTCAGCCGGGGTGTCCCTGTCACTGACACTCATCTACACTCTGAAGGATCATGTTTTAGTTGTTGTTGTTTTTTTACACACAGTCACGTTCTTTCCCACAAATGTGTGATCCGAGTTCTACTCATACTGGGTTTTCTCAGCATCTCCAGCAACTCCACTTCATTCACTTGTGATATTCTTGGAGATTATTCAAAAATTCATCTAAAGCACATTTCTAAAATGACTTACACCGATCAGCCACAACATTCTGACCACTGACAGGTGAAGTTAATAACATTGATCATATTGGTACTATGTGGTGTTCTGCTGGAAAACCTTGGATTTTGGCATCCATGTTGATGAGACTTAGACACCCAAATATCGATCGAGCATCAACAGGATGCAGTGGAACAAATTTGATTGACAGAGGCCCCACTGCACAACCCAAAGTACCCAACGGATCCACTGCCAACGTCCTGGTGCCAGACCCCATAGGACACCCTGAGAGGTCCTCTTGTCCATGTCCAATGGTTCAGAGCATTTCTGACCACATAAGGGGGACCAACACAATATTAGGCAGGTGGTCATAATGTTATGCCTGATCGGTGTATAATGTACTGTGTAATGGTTGTACTTAAAATTGTGCTTAAAAAATGAGTGTTAATGGAAATATTTAAACTTATAGGATGTCGTGGTTATTAGGATGCACTCATAACTACAGATTTTGTGTAGTGCGAGACATAGAATAAAACATTCACCTAGCTTTGTGTTCGTGTGTAGCTACTTGAACATCTTCATAAACAATTAAATGTCTGTAGAACACATAAACTCACATGTAGCAAGAGTTCTTTTGGCAATTTTGTTTTGTAGGTAGAGATTTCATTGGCAGTCCTTGGATTCAACACAATACAATACAAGAACACCCAGCTGAGAAAGTGTAGCTCACTTTATTTTGGTGTGCTTCTGTCTTTAAACATGATAAACTGCTGGCTAACAATGTAAATATCCCTTCAAACTAGTAGAATCTTGTGTCTCTGGCAGTTGCTGACAGTTAGATGGGATGTTCTCAGTATTTGTAAAGGAAACAGTTCTTTGATAAGAAGATGGAGACAATTTTAGGTGTCATCACTAATGTCAGAAGTTATGTTTTGACCTTGATGTTAGCCTGAGGAAGTGAAAAATGCAGTGTGAGAGTGAGTGGTTGGTGGTGGTCGGAGGGGCCGATGGCACAGATTGGCAGCCTTGCTTCCGTCAGTCTACCCCAGGGCAGCTGTGGCTACATACGTAGCTTACCACCATCGAGTATGGAGTGAATGAATAATGCAATGTAAAGCGTCTTTGAGTGTCTAGAAAAGCGCTATATAAAACCAATGCATTATTATTATTATTATTATTATAAAAAGAAAGGCACACCTGATATAAAGAGACAAACATCATCTGCAGCTACCAAAGCCACTGGAACGTTAAAGCTAAACAGATCAGGTAACTTGATTTGTGCATTTATTTAATTCCATGCTTAAAGCAAATGTTTAATATACTCTGAAATACAGATACACATGCAGACATAGACGGTGAACGCTCCCCTAAAAACAGGCCTTGTGCTCCTTCAGAGTCCTTCACAGCAGAGAAGGGTTCTTACCCCGAACAGAAATAGACTGAAGACTCTCAGAGGACACCAGCAGAGAGACACAACCAGGACACAACATGCAGAGTGCTTGGACAAGACGTACACAACAAGCGGCAACACAATTAATCAAACCGGTTCTGTGGCGAAACCACAAGGCCACTACGGGACGCAGCCAGAGCTATGTTTTCTAACACCAGTCAGCAACGAGGATGAATCCTTACCAGCACTACCATGAAACGAAGCCAAATTCTGGATGTTAACTTGCAAAAAAATTGCATGTTGCTAAGCAACGGCCATGGAGAAGGCTAGTGGGGTGAACATGGCTGCCACATATGACTTCAGAAGCTAAACCCTGTCGATCTGCCAACAGCCAGACGGCCTGGTGTGACTACAGTCTGCTACCGAGGAGCAGAGCCGGAAACACACCAACACAACCAACACGTTTGGACATTTATACTGGTCAGGATCAGTTTGTCATAACACAGTATGTTCTCTGGCTACATGACAAACCAAATCTTTGAAGAAGATCTGTGAAGAAGTGATGATGAGTCAATGTCCCCAATTTCAAAAAATGTCCTCTTTGGGCTCAAATGTTGTTGTTTTTATCACGATAACAGAAGTTAAAGAACACACAAATACTGTGTAAAATATGTGCTCACAAACATCTGGGGCCTTTTTCATTCCAACGTTTTGTTTCCACTTCTACATTGTCATGCTTCACAAAAGACGGTCCAGTTTCAGATAAAGGGTTCCTGATCTCTACTAATATTGGCAGATCACAAGTATAAGGTCTTTGATTGAGTTTTAGGGGTAAATGAGAAATTAATGAGAAATTAATGAGAGATTTATTTTATACTGCAAATCACAGCAACCTGATGTGAGCTGTCTTTAGACTGTACAAACATGTTGCAACTAGTTTCTTCATAGTAAAATAACAATCAGATTCCAAATATCTAAACACAGTGCAACCAGCCTTTTCTCTATATTTCTGAGCACAAATTGGTCTAAGCATGTGCTTTTATTTTGGAGTTCCAGTGAGGTTTGAATGCATGTTGTTTAGGAGGGGAAGGATACTTGTGACAACCTGAAGTGACAACAGGCTGCACAGAAATCTTGACACTCTTTATAAATATGATTTAGTTACTTGCAATAATTGCTCTGCAGTAAATATGGGGTTAATTTTATTATCAGATTTTTTTAAAAGCACATTTAAAAGTGTGTAATTTCAATACAATTCAATAAAATCCACCAAGAAAGGAGAAAATTTGACGTTTTCTGTACTGTTTGTTGTGTAGGCTGTTATTGTTTTTTTTTTTTTACTGTCAGCCAAATTACATACTTTCATCTAAAAAGGAAAACAAAGAAACGCACTTAGCATTATTCTGATACTTAGCCTGTGGGCGTAAAAAAGACAATGGACTCCTTTATACATCAACAGCAACAGCATATGTGATATTTCTGGAGCTGCAGGTGAACAGATTTTCTAAACACAACATCTCAGAAAACAAAAGCTACATTTGAATTATTTTCCAGAGTAATAATGCCAGTTATTTATATTATTTATGCAAATAATTAAATTATATTAAATGTTATGCCATTTTTGTGTATTGTCAAACATTTGATATTTCATATTGCCAAAAAAAAGATGCAAAAACGGAAAGAAACACAGTTTGTCCTCCTCCTCTCCTCTATTTCTTGTTTCTCTCTCCTCCTGTACACATTTTCTCTTCCTCCAGATAACCATATGACCTATGAATGTATAATGTGAGCAGCTCTCAGACCACGCAGTGCTGCACTCTCAACATCACATCACTGCTTATCATTACACATCAGCCAGCCGATGCCCCCACATCATAAACCCACATTATATTAGTAACGTGCACAGACATGCTGACATGGCTGTACATGTATGTATGTATTCTCACACACCAACATCACAGTGCTCGCTATAGAAAGTGAAAGCAATCGCTAATAATGAACAGCTTAAATTCCAACTCCGCAGCCATAAACCACAATGTTACAGTGATCAGTTGACTGGAGAAGGGCAGAGAGATGATGTACAACCTTTTAAAAACCCTTTAAAAAGCATTTAATGGCTCTACATACTTTTACACACTGGCCAGTACAAGCTTAATGCCTTTTATTTAAGCTGGTTGGAGTATTACTTTACCATTTCTTGAAGCTATGTCATACCAAATACAGTGCTTATCTAAAAAAAAAAGGGCTGTAATTAAGCATTATTTAAATTTTTAATTACTCTTACAGTTATATTTCAAATACTGACCAGTTGTTTGTGTCATAAATTATTGATTCATGAATTGCTTTTATGTCTCACTCACTGCCCAAAAACCCAAAGAAGTCCAGTTTACTATCATGTAAGACAAGGCAAAGTTACAATTTCACATCAACGGTGATACTACTGCTTGATGACAGCCAAAAAGTCCCTGAATTTTTAACATGTGACTGTTGGTCACAGTTGAGTCACTGCTGGTTTCACAATTACACAGAGGAATGCAAAATTTCTTGCCTTTTACAGAATCTGGTTAGAGCAAATGGTTTATTTCTGGGGAATTTTTAACGAGGCACATAGAATAAAGGGATTTTAATAAAATATTGGAATTTTAAGCTTAGATTTAGTTAAGTTTCCCAGCAGGTCTCGGATAAATAGTTCAAGGACCATCAGATTTAGTAGGATTCTCTCTGTTTATAGAGTTTCAGGCTGTGATAAATGGTATAATTTTGGTCATTTTGTAAAGACAACATCACTTTCAACTAGTTTACTCTAATACAAGACAAGGCGAAGCTACAATTTCTCATATTTAAGGAGGTGAAACCATCAAACTGTCCAACTATCAAAGAAGTTGCCGATTAATTTTCTGTCTTTCAACTAATAATCAACTATTCATTTCAGTTCTAGTCTCACCAGGTCAGAAGCTGTTTTACAGAACAGTATGTACAAAGAAAAGAGTGCTGTTGGCTTCGTTCACTGTGCTTCTAATCTGCCAATTATATTTCTATTAATACTGACCAGTTGGTTGATTCATAAAATGTCAGAAATAGCTTTACATCAGTCATCTCCAGTAGCTTTTTTGTCTCACTAACTTTCAAAAACCCAAAGAAACTCAGTTTACTATGATATAAGACAAGGCAAAGTTACAGTTTATCATATCAAAGATGATGAACCATCAAATCGTCGCTGATTAATCTCCTGTCTTTCAACTAATAACTGACTAATCTTTTCAGTTATAGTCTCACCACATCAGTAGCTGTTTTACAGAACAGTATGTACACAGATAACAGTGCTGTGCGTTGGCTTCGTTCACTGTGCTGCTATCAGGGGAGTTCAGCCCTGCCCAGAATAAGACTGCAGAGGATGGAGCCACCGTGCCACAGGCAGCTGTGTGCACCATCACAGTAGTACGACGAGAGTTTTCATGACTGAAATCCACTCAGTGTGGCAACAGTTAACGTTTCAGTTAGTAGCATAGAGCTTTATGGTAATAAATGTAGTGTTACTTCATTAGAAATACAGCAGCTCTTTGGCTTTCCTCAGAACAGATGTACTGCCAGCATTTGTTTATCCCATAACCTCCATCAGATAGAATTACAGCCTGCTAACGAAACAGTCACACGTTTGATTTTCTACAAACAGCCCATATGGGTCCATCAGTGTCCATGTGTCCAGTCAAAACTCACTCCATATCTAAATTTGTGTTGGTGACAGGTACAGTAATACCACTGAACATGACCATCTGTATGACCCGATGATGTGAATCTGCATCAGAAGCTTCCTGACGCTTTAAACTTCATGGTCTAAGTTGACTTTAACTGGCTTTTTGCATCACACTTCAATACAACACAGAGTATTGTATCATCTTTTATATATTTTCCCTTCAATTTGAGTCAAAAACTAAATTTCCTTTTCATGTATGTACATATCCACATGTAAATTCATCATGCCTTGTACAGTGTCTTTGTTAGACCTTTATTTTTAGCATTATCGTATTTTTGTAATTCTTGTCCTGCTTCTTCAATGCCTCATGTGTAACTAGCTGCTGTAACATGTACATTTAAATTTAAAGTTCATCTTGTCTTATCTTATTTTAATCTGTGACGATGCTTTCTGGGAAGCATCACATTTCAAAAGTGGGTGAAAAATGTCTCTGGGAATTTACAGTTAAACTGAGGTAATGCAGAAATCTATGGACGACACAGAAAACAAAGCGGAAACGTCATTCATGTATCACCTTTACTGCCCCTCTAAAGCCAAACACACAACATAAATCACCACAAATCCAAGATATGAAGGAGCTCTGGGAGTTCTGGCAATAAACATCCACGTTCGTGTCGTTGCAGCCAGTCAGAGGTGAGCATGCAGCTGCCAAAAGACAACCCAGACGTGCAGCAGGGGAAACACTGGCTAACCCAATTACATGTGCAGCTTTAGACAAGAGGCTGCTGTGCTGTGTAAATCTCCTTAATATGAAACAGATAGTATCAGGAACACAGAGCAGTGCTGAGGGTCACAGCGCTCCCCTCTCTATTTAAAACCCTCCTCTAATACTTCCTGCCCTTGCCACTGGCTTTGTTACGCTTTACTAAGTATGTTTAGCATTTAAGTGTTTTAATACAAGGGCTGCTGTATAAATCAGTTTAAAATAAATGTGACATTGGGGGTGTGAAAGGCTGCGCAGACATCGGTGATGCCTGCCTGAAGGTAAACAGACATAAGAGGTCACTTTTCTGTTTAAAATGACAAAAATAAATCGCAGCCTTTAGAGAGAATTCACACAGATGCCTTTGATCTTTTAAAATACAGCTAATTTCACACATAACCAGCTAATATGGGATTAATTTTAGTCCTAAGATCCACATTGTTTCTGTGACCTCATTTTTCATCACAATAAAAAGTCCTACACCTCTATGGAAACAGAACAACCATGAGTATACGTAGAGAAGAACTCAGAAATGTCTTTTCTGCAGTGAAAAGTCATTAAAAATAAAAAGGTGATACTACCATTCGAAGAAAACAACAACAACAACAACAACAACAACAAAAAACAGTGACAACCAAAAAGTCCCTGAATTTGTGACAAGTGACTGTTGGTCACAGCTGAGTCACTACTAGCTTCACAGTTGTGCAGAGGAATACAAATGTTTTGGTCTTTTGCAGAATCTGGTTAGAGCTAATTGTTTATTTCTGGGGATTTTTTAAATGAGGCATGTAGAATAAAGTGATTTTGATGAAATATCATGATTTTTAAGCTTGGATTTGGTTAAGTTTCCCCAGAAAAAACAGACGAATCGTTCAAGGACCATCAGATTCAGTAGGATTATTTCTGTTTTTACATTTTCTGTCTCAGATAAATGGTGTAATTTTGGTGATTTTGTAAAGACAGCATGGCTTTAAACCTTGCTGTTGGGTTTTGGGGTTCAGAGTGTTGAATTCTAGTGGAAAACTAGCAAACACGCCATAGTATTCACTTTGATATATGTGGTTTCAAAACAACGCGAGCAGCATGTCAACAAACAATGACAATTATCTGGGGATTAATCTATTACGCAAGAAGACTACTATTATAACATCATATGAGGAACCTGCTTCTTATATGTAGGGTTTCTCCAGTAGGTCAGTCTATATAAAACACTTGGCTGATTTCAACTCCAAACCAACATTTGATGTCATTCATTCTCCATATCTATCCTAATATCCTCAAAAGCCACTACATAGTAAAATACATAAAAAATAACTACTCCAAATTCCCCACTTGCATTGTGTCTCACTCCAACGTGCTAAAGGCCCAAAAAACTCAACACCAGAATGAGCCTGTAAACATCTAAGCAGGAGCTTTGTTTTGCATCATTTGAACAACCAGCAACACTCACCTTTTCAATTTTGTCCAGCCATTCCTTGTTCTGGGCCAGCTCGGCCATAAAGGCCTGGTGCTTCAGCCATTTCTTATGAAGCTTCTGGGTCTCGTCTCGGCTGCTGTCCCTCGCCATCAGCATCTTCTCACACACCCAGTCCCCCAGCTGGGTGAGAGAATGAAGAGAGGGAGGTGTTAATATTAGAAAAAAAATACTGCAAATAACCGGTCTAGAAAGAGATTCCTTGTTTTAAAAGACTCACAGATACTGTGTGTGCAAGATGAAATAGTGTCAAGTTCATGAGAGAAACATACGACCGATTGCATAATGGGCACACACATTATCATGATTCATACATGTATGTTTTCAGTAGCTTCTGTGCAAAGACAGAAATAAAAGCTGGAGCGTACATCAGATAAACAGACGCACATAGTGAGAAACACAAGGTCAAACACACATACATTAATATTTAATGACGCATAGCAGGCACATGTAGGCAGACACACGTGTACCAACAAGCATGGCGGCGAGGATTCACATGTGCACACAACACGGCAGCATCCACGGCGTCAACATACACCCACGCACACCTCCAACCTCCAACCAGCCACAGAGTAAAATCTGCACACGCAAGATTGCAAACCTCACGCCTGCGCTGACAGCAAAATATTCAGGTCAGCATCCCTCGTCTCCCCCTCATCATTATCCTCATACCTGCACCTCCATCCCACCCCCACCCTTCTTCTCTCCTCAACCCAACTGCGAATAACCCGTTTACCGGCAGCGTTTAACGGGAACAGCCCACGGGGTTGTGGCAGCTGCAGGCAGCCGCTGGTATCCGCATCCTCGCTGGTCTGCTGTCACACACATGTAAAGACCGATATTCACCGCAGAGCCGGATGGAGAGAGGAAGGAAGGAAGAGCGAGGAAAAAGTGAGAGAGCCTTCCGGAGAGCCGAACACAAGGCGGTGACGCAAAAAAAAGGTGAGAGGAAAAAATGCAGGAGGATAAATAACAACAATACTGGAGGGAAGAGACAGACTGGAGACTTCCAACTGAGGCTGCGCTGCCTCCACTGCTCTCTCTCTCTCTCTCTCTCTCTATGCTGGGTTGCTGAGGAGGGGAGGGGAAGGGCGGCAGAGTATGACTGGGAGACGAAGAAGAAGAAAAAACCCTCCTCCCCAAAACAATAAAATGGCAGGCAGCCGAGCCGGTGCACAGACGCTCCTCCCCTCCTGCCTCACACCTTCAGCGAGAGGGCGAATGGAAAAGCTGCCTGGATGGTTGGTGAAGGGATGGAGTGGAGGAGGAGGGAGAGGGAGGAGAAGGAGGAGCAAGAGCCTGGGATTGGGATTTATTTTGGGGGG
>OMNN01098657.1:34408-44522 GCA_900302755.1 Chromis chromis
GGGGGGGGGGGGGGGAGCAGAGGATGCTGGCGACGCCTCCAGGCTCACCGGTCACGGCTAATGATGCTGAAGGTGGAGGGGGGAGGTGGGATTTAGATGGCAGGAGGATGGATGGATGTGAAGGGAATGAAGGCTTTTGCTTTAACAGACTCTGCTAACAACTCCTACAGCTGCTTTTGTTTTGTCTTTCCCCTCCCTGCAGCAGTTGTACTCTCCATCTCCAGCTCGCCTGACGCTGCTGCAGTGGTGAAGCAGAGAGGAAAGAGAGAGAGAGAAACAGCAGATGGGTTTGGAAAGAAAAGAGAATCGGGGTTGATGGTAGGAAGAGACAGACAGGTAGAAATGACTGGACGGGGCAGTGATTTATCAGGGATGATGTATTTGTAGTCTGATGGATTTACAAGGCTGGATTTCAGTCTGACGCCCCTCCGTTTGTCACCTCGTCTCACAGATTCACACATACATACATACATGCAGAGGTCTCATGGCTGCAGAGGTCAGGGAGGGTCACGGCCTGATGCCCCCTCGAGACTGTAAATGAATTGAATGAGGGGAGAGGAGGAGAGTGTGTGTGTGCACTGGGGGGTGGGATGGATGAATGAATGGAAGGATGGGTGGAGGGATGGAGGGGAGGAGGCAGAGATGTCTGACGTAAGAAGGGAGGAGAGGGAGGAGGGGAGGACAATGACATGGAGAGGAGGGGAGTCGGAGGAAGACTGATGGTGTTAGAGTCGTCATCACATCATTAGATTTCATCACCACGCTGGCATCACAGTTTTAGTCCAATATCGAAGTGCACATCGAGAAAAGCCACAGTTTTGCCACACTTAGACCCCACACTGCATAAAGGTACTGACTAAAAATCCATGAATCCATTAGTCAGGGAAATTTATCAACAATTTTGATATTTTATCAATTATTTATTATTATTAAAGTCTTCCTCTTTAGTAATTTTTAGGCTTTGGCCTGTTGATCAAACAAAACAGTTAATTTGATATACTGAACAGCATGGCCGATATCTGGCATTTTTCTGATTATTGGTGTCATTATTTTTATTAACCAATTAGCGATAAATTAAATCCATTATTTAAGGTCTGATGCAGCTGCCTATCTGTCTGTAGTCTCAAGCAATGTCACTTTAGCAGAGACTCAACCTGCAAAAACTGAGCCGTCGCCACAAATTAGGACATTAGCTACTGTCACAAGGCTCACGAAGGCTATGCTAATGGCTGGAGGCTAATTTAGAAGAACTGAAAATGTTTTAAGATTTGGGCCTTAGTGAGCAATAAAAGGGGTAGAAGAGAAAAAGATGAACAAAACAGAACTGACGAGAGCGTCCTTAACATCCTGTGATGCTCCGACATCATCACTCCTTTTTCTATCATACATATTCAGCTGTAGTAATCCTTATTAATAAAGAAATCTAGTTATGAATGGCAGGTTTCCTACTATCACATGCTGGCAGAATATAACACGCAACAGATATTGGCTCTAAATATTGGTCATCTGCCTTTCTTAATTACCAATAATCGGCATCGGTAATGGCCCTTAAAAAAAAGAAAGATCAGTTGACCCTAATTTGAAGAAGTCGCCTTGCATCTGAGAAATTAAGATTTTTTGAAATTTTTTTTTTAAGATTTATTTTTGGCCTTTATATGCCTTTATTAGAGAGGACAGGACAGTGGATAGAGTTAGAAACGGGAGAGAGTGGGGAAGGACATGTGGCAAATGGCCGAGGTCGGACTCGAACCTGGCACAGCCGCTACGCCTCTGCACGTGGGTCACACGACATAACCGCCAGGCTATCGGGGCGCCCCCGAAATTAAGATTTCTACTCTCATTAGTTCCCCCTTTGGCTGTCAAGTACAATAAAATATACATTTGTATATGTTTCAAAGCACCAGATCTCAGGATTTACATTAAGTATATTTCATGTGTCTATCACGTGTCTGAATCACTGAATGTAGGATGTGGGTATAAGCCTGCCATTGGCTTGTATTTTAGGCAGTTTTGTCCTTCCCTTCCGCCACCTGTGTGTTATTGTTTGCTTCATCATCAACAACAACAACAACAACAACAACAACCTGTGGATAGCAACCTACCGCAATGACCATTTCAAGTTTTGCAGAGGATTTGGATCATGCTCTAAGGCAGGCCTGCTAGTTTCTTTTGGTGGATTATTCATTTCAATCCCAGTCACTATTCTGACTGAATACCGAAGCAGCATCCTTCTCCTAGCTCCGCCCTTGGCACCTGCAATTAACTTAAAGAAATAAAAATCATCCAGAATGCTTTTCCCCTATAGTAGACTGAGGAGGTGCAGCCAAACTATTATATTCTACAGAATGGGCTAGCAGAGCAAGGTTACCATGTAACGTACACATTGACAGGGATATATTAGTGTTTCAGGGTTTTTGGAGGCAACTTAATCACACTGTGTTTGAATTCAATTAAGTGAACTGATGAGCCCAGGATAAAATCTAGTTCACTGTATATCCCATATGAAGAGGTTTCAGTGAAACTCTGTGTTGTTTATCCTCAGCATACAGGAAGTCTACCAGACAGATTAAAGGCAGCAGCAGGCTGGAGGACATTTATATAGAGTGACTTAACATGTGTTACATCTATCTATATAGAAACAAACTGTATTTAGCCACTCAGCCTTTAGGCATAAACCTGCTCTTTTCTTTAAACAGACCAGGAGGTGAAAGCAGCTAAAAGCTACAGAACAATTTCTAACTGAGGTCACCTCCTCAGTCCCCTTTTGTCCTGAAGACAGAGTTGTACTGTGGATAAAGTGAAACAGACAGGCTGATGAGGGATATTAAAGATTATATAAGAGGGGAGAAACTGTGCTTTTTTTTTGTCTTAGATATTATTCAAGCAAAACTGGCCATGTCATCCCGTAAGGTGGCCTGAAAATCACCAAGTACAAAGAGAGCCCAGTAACTAAACCAAAGACAATCATGAAAAATAAACAAAATGCAAAAAATGCACAAATTAGAAAACTAAAGGTAATAAAGGTGTTCTATAAACATTTTTTGTTTTGCCTATTGTAATAAATAGCAGTAATTTGCTCTGCTGTAATTTGAGTTTCTATTCTAGCAGTCTTAAAGTCCCTTTTCAGTCACTGATTTAACACCTAAAAACTCCCCGAGCACACCAGCTCACCTACAACTCTGCTCAAACACTGTAAAACTACTCTATACTACACAGCTGCAAGTTGTAATATTGGAGTAAATCAGCCATACACAACTAATCCTGAAGAAGAGGAATGACACAGAGTCCCACCCTCCAAGTAGACATGATTGGTTCTTTAAGTTTGTGACATAAGAAACCTCGGAAGTCTGAATCTGTGATTTTGAGATTGCCATCAGTAATCTGTAGTTTCAGGGTAGAAATGCTCCACTATGGTGTTCACTGCTTATTTTGTTGATAATATGTCTTCCAGCATGTAAAAAACACCATACTTACAGGTTAACAAAGTAAAAAACCTGACCTTTAACTGTCATATCTTTGTAGAGTACTTAGTGTGTCACAACTACTGTGATTTCCTTTAAAGATTAAACATAACCTGTAGCTCCTCTTGCACTTACTGTCAGCTTATCCATAGTGGAATAGTTTGATTTTTTGCCACAAAAACACAAACTTTACTTGATCAGATGATTTGGTCTTGAGTATTTATCACAGACTGCATATAAAGCTGGATTAACCTCCTGTGATTTCACCAAAAGGTTTCCTAAAGAGCAGTTTTGAAGCTCAGTGTAGAGGCTGACTGAGTGGAGCTCAGGCTTATCATGTGAATGTTTCTGGGTCATGAACTTTCCTATGATGGCATCCACTTGTCACGCAAAGCAGCCACGTCCTTAATTATGCATAACTTTAAGCTTCAAACCAATTTAAACAGGCAAATTATGTAAAAATTCTGGAAATTAGCTACAGAGACTGAAACAGTGTTTGCACCAGGCTGTAAACATGTTTAATTCTGCTGTAAAGCCAGCCTCTAGTGGCCATTTGGGAAACTGCAGTTTTCGGCACTTGTTTTATTTTTCAGTCCCAGAGGTTACATTTCATGGAGCATCACTGAAATTTATCACTAAACTAAAGTATGTCATTCATCTACCCACAGCTCAGACCAAAGAATACAGTATAAATTGCAGATTCTTTTGCACAAAAGTCAGTGTAAATGTGTTGGCGAGTGACCAGAGAGCAGCAGCACAAAACACAAGCATGCAGCCTGAACAGAAGAACACACCCTGCCAGCTGAGAGCTCAGGTTCCAGCAGACTGACGCAGTGTTAATCGCCCACTGAAGGCCACAAACACACACACACAGGGGAAGCCTCCACATGCATACTGTACCTCTGCAGACATGGCATCCCACATAGGAGTACACAGATATATGGCTGATACACACTCGTACGCATGCACACACTCCCGAAGTACACAGCGAGATACACTCTTCCTCCTCTGAATTAGTGATGAGGAACTGTGCTGCTGAATTATTCACGAGAGCCAAAGAGAGAAAGTTGCTGAAACTAAACAAGGTTTTGGCCCAGAAAGAAGCCGGTGACTCTGCAGGGTGAGAGAGCAGAAAACTGCAGGAGAGTCGAGTGCAGCGTAACCGGACACACATGAGGTGTTCACAATATCGGTGAGTCAAAATCCATTTTTATCTCGGCTCACTGTTCACATGGTTCTGCACAACACTGACATCATGGCAGAGAAGCAGCACATAAGGCATTGAGATAAAAGTTTAATTACAGAGAGCAGAGAATAAACTGCTACTACTACGACTAAAATTAAACACAGACACACCCGCTATAAACTGTAAAAAAAAAAAAAAAAAAGAAGATTTTTTTTAACCAGTTTTAAAACTAACCTTTTAAACAATTTACTGGTATTTTACAGATTTTTCCCAATTTGTTAATTGTTAATTCACGCCAACAGGCCAAACCTGTAAATAACGTTTAAATCAATAATCTGCTTTTTTTTTTTTTACCCCAAAAATTTGCTATTTTTACTGTATTTAAATCAGCACAATTTGTTTACAGATATATGCTATTATTTGAAAGAAAAATTATGTATATTACGGACTAAAAAAAAAGGTAAATAATTTTTAATTTCCCCCATTTAGTTAAATTACATTGAAATGTCTTTTTTTTTTAAAGTAATAATTTATATGTTGACTGTAAAATAAAGCCAAAACTGTACAGTGCACTGTAAAAAATTATTTATTTTAAGTTTTTAACCATCGTTTTTTGGAGCAATTTACTGTTTACTATTTTACACCTTATTTTGTTAAAGCACAGATAATAACAAGAAAAACTACACAAAAATATATTATTTGCATGTTGACTGTAAATAAGAGGCTAAAATTATACATGATGCCCATATCAAAATCTGTGTTTTTACAAATAGCAATATTTGTTATTTCACAATGTGTGACTGTAAAATTACACATTTTAACTGTATTTAAATCAGCTAAAAATATCATTATTTTACAGATATTTGGGGTCATTTTCACAGTTTTTACAGCTTTTGAAAGTTGGAGTACTCCACTGTTTCTAATGTATAATTTTTTTTAACACATTTATTTACAGTGCATACATTATATTACAATCAGTTAGCCTGTGCAATATGTACTTAGTATTTCAAACTAAACAAGATGGCCATTGTCATTTTTAGAGATGTAAACTATTATCTTTTTACAGAATGCTAGATGACTCTGTGATTTTATAACTGGATATAAGCCAGCTGTACCTTTGTCTAACCAGGAACAACACTGATAATCGCTAAATCTTGTTGGGGAAATATTTACATTTATATTCACATTTACAGCTGTTACATGATAAACTAAACCCCATAGATTTGGTCTTTTCTCTCCACAATAATCGTTATTGATTGAGCAAAATGTACAGAAATTTCTGAAGTTCTGAAATTACAGATTTCAGAACTTGTAAATAGCAGCTACTGCTGACAAGACAACAGGCGAACTGGCTCTGATGAACTTTTACCTTTAATTTTCTCTCATAAGCTACAGGAGGTGTGTGAGATCATCTCTGCGTAAGGAAATCTTAAAAAATTAAAGCATCTATTTCAACCTCGTCATTTGCAGAAATAAAAATAGAAGAACAGATCACCATCCTCCTGTTTTTCTCTTGTTCTGCTCCTAAACTGATTTAATTGTAATTTAAGTGTTTTATCCTCCTACCTCATGACAGTCCTGTAGAAACCTTTGAAGCTCCCACTGGTCGTTGAGCTTCTCCAGCCACTGCTGGGCCTGTTCTCTGTTCTGGTTTCCCCTAAAACCAGAGAGATTTCAGTGTTAGTTTAAACTTAGTATACCAAGAATTTACACAGGTATAGCACATTTAGGTGTGTGTGTGACAATTACATATTGTTTTATTATTGTATTCTGCTTTGGAACAATAACTCTCAACCTACAAACATGCAAGAGAGCAAGAACTCAGGTAAAGTTACTGAGAATACGAACAAGGCTGAACAATTTTGATGGAGTTGTTCATGACAAAAGGGCATAAACGGCTGTAATAGATGCACTTTAATATAAAATTACTGTTATTATGCTAATATGAAGCATAGAAAATTATGGATTTTCTTTCGGATTCATGATTCAACACTTAATTTAACTTTATAGTAATTATTTTCATTCATTAGTTTATCTATGGCCAGTCTGAGAACATGAACTCTCTTCGTCAACTAAAAATACATGTAAATCTTACATTTATTTGTCAGACTTACTCCGACATCATATCTCAGGTATCAAAACTACAATTATAGATTAAGCACTTAACATTTTTGACACAGCATCAAAGAGAAATGAGTCAATGTTGCTAAAAACCCTGCATTTTTACTACTGATATTTGCAGATAACAGCACACAACCAGATATAAAATCAATCTTAATTAGCAAAACAACTGCAAAATGATTTATTACGCAACCTGAATGTAATACATTAAAATAATTGTGTTGTTGCAGTGGGTTCATTTATTTGTCCCTGTGGGAGAAAAATAAATGTCCAATGTGTTAATTCATGTAAATTAAATCTAAAAAACCATATGGTTCCCCTCATTGCTATTGTTAGGACACACACATACATGAAAATACCCACAAAAACCCACAAAACCCAACCCCCAACACACACACACACAGACACACACACACACACACAGCAACTCAGCCTTCATACAGATTTCATGGTCAGGTGTCACCTCAGAGCAGCTTCTGTTTTCCTTCTTTTGTTTCATTTATATGTTTGAGTCGCTTTGCTCTAAATTCTTTAGCTGCTATTATTCTTTTATTGAATTGTTGGGCAGCTGTTGAGATCTTTCTGCTTTATAATCAGCTCAACGTGCAGCTCAGACATCGTGATAACTGCAAGAAACATGAAACCTTTGGATTTCACCTTAAATAAAGATGGACAGCGTTTACAGTCTAGTAACTATATAAAGAGTCTATCTATGATTGTTTTACAGGCTGCCATTTTAAATTACATATTTTTCCCGACTTCTTGGTGGATTTTTTGGACCACGTTTGACATCTTTAGACAATAGTTATATGTTTATTATGTCAATAAATGGGTTTAAAATGCAACAGTTAACATGTATGTTACATTCTCACTACTTATAAAAACACCAAACTCAGATAATCTTAGTGCACTTAATAGGATTTTAAGTTGCAGTGTGCAACAAGGAAGATCACCAACATCCCCGCCCAAAGAGGACCACTGCTACTTGCACTCACATTATTTTCTATTATTTCTATATTCTTTAGTATCTTTTAGAAACAGAAAGGGTTAGGGTTAGAGTTTGAGTCAAACAGGCTTGCATTATTAAAAAGCATATATTCTTTTGTTATGCTTTCTAGATCTAATGTGTTCACACAGTGAATTTTGTCAATGTGAGAATTTAAGATTTTGAAGCAGTTTTTGATCAGATACTGGCTTCTACGTTGAAGCTTTTAGTATATTTCAGCTTTAAACCAACTACTTTCCTTTATTTGTGTTTTTCTGTACGTATCTGCTACCTGTTTGCGAGGGCGTCGATTCTCTCCCGGATGCGTTCGGAGTAGATGTTGTTCTGGCTGATGAGACTTTCTCCGGCTTCGATCACAGCTTTGATCCGGTGCAGGTTGAGCTCCATGGTGGTGGTGAAGTCCTTGTGTTTCTTTATGGCTGCTTCCACTGTTTCCACCGTGGTGGGAAGCTCCACGTGGGCCAGAGCCGACTCCTGGAACACAAAAATGGCAGCAGTGAGGCGATTTATTGGTTCTGATAAAGGGAAGCCAGAATTAATAAAGAAGAAAGAAAAAAACAACAAGGGCAGCTAATATTGTTGAATTTTCTTGAAATACAGTCAAAATTGGTTCAATTACAAGCAAAAATTATACCTCAACTGAATCATATGATGAAAAATCGACGTATTAATGGTCAAACCAAAATTTCAATTAGACAATAAACTGTAGAATTTAGCATTTTTCAAGCAAAAATCCCAGACATTTCTTATTGTCAGTCTTTGAAATGTGAAGATTTCGTGCTTTTCTTTTCGTAACAGTAAATTGGATTAAATTTTGTTGTTGTTTTGCACCACATTTTGATTGTTTTATGTCTTTTTATCATCATTTTGTTTCGCACTTTCGTTGTTTTATTTCTTTTTGTGGATGTTTTGCATCATATTTTGGTTGTTTTATGCAGCTTCACGTTAGTTCATACAGACACAGAGTCAGGCTAGTCACAAGGTTGATGCTGTCAATCACGCTCGTAGTCAGCCCACTCCTCCCTATTAGGGTGCCTTATAACTCCTCCGCAGCCTCCTCCTTGTTATAAGAAAGATCTGTGCATGTATAGATTTGCTGCCTATTCAGACCGTTTCATTCTGCCAGGGAGTTTGTGATCTAAGGGACTGTCTGTGTCAAGATCATTCCAGAGCATCACTCGAGCAGAGTCATCACAAAACCCAAAATGCGTGTCAGTCTGAAATAAATGGTTAAAATCTGACGACGTGTCCTGTCTGAAATGTCTTTTTGTGGCTATTTTGCGTCACATTTGGTTGTTTTATGTCTTTTTTGCATCTTTACATCTATTTTGCAAAAATGTAACCACCTGTAATCAACATGTCCGAAACTCCACATGCTATAGATATTTTACTATTTACATTTTTTAATAGTTTCCATACTTGTCTCCTCTCTGCCCTGTAAAGGATAATGGCCGGACAAAACGGGCAATTACAATCAGCTTGGAATATAGGAAATGTCATTGGTTTTTCCACAATTTATTGCATTTACTGCTTTGAAACAAAGAACATGCAGATTAATTGATAATAACAAAAACTGTTGCACAAGTCCATATTCAAACTTTACAGTGCAGTAAATAACTAACATTGTTTAGCAAAGGTATCAGCGTTATTCCTAAGAAACGTGTTTATTTAGTTCTGTCAAAAAAGCTGGAAATACAGAATGTGTGGTTTGCAGCAAAGCTATCTAAATAATCTGGCATTATAAATGTATGTGGCCTCTGGATGCAGAGAAAATAAATGAAATTGAGACAGAAAACAAACACAGGGAGCAGCAGACAGAGATCAGTGGCCTGGAACATCTTTGATACTTATTGAAGAAGAAATGCTGCTCTCTCTAAATCAAAGCCTGCAGGCTAACAGGAGGAGCTGGTCTCTGGTAAAGATCTGTTAGCAAACAAAAGGAGACGTTCTGACCAACACACAACCACACGAGGTCGGCTCTACCTGTGACATTTCAGATTAGAAAAAAACAAACCCCTCTGCATGTAATACTGAGATTCAATACAGCAGAACTGACTGTTGGTCTGTGTAGTTTGGCACTGGATAGTCTGGAAATAATATTTATAAGGCATAACTTAGTGATTGTGTTACAAAGACAGCTTTAATATATTATATTATTCAAATTTTCTATTTTTTTTTAAGAATTGGTTTCTATATTATGTCTTATTGGTATTGCACAGCCTTGAGAAAACTGAAAAAATATTATTTAAATGTTCAAAACATATTTGCGAAATGTTGGGAAATTATCAAAATAAATAACAAAATAAATCTTTAAAAAAATATATATATATTAGTTACAAT
>OMNN01098658.1:0-12350 GCA_900302755.1 Chromis chromis
CGTGTAATGCTCACTTACATCGATCAGAAACAAAATCATGACCACTGACAGGTGAAGTGAATAACATTGATCATATTGGTACTTCTGCTGGAAAACCTTGGATTTTAACATCCGTGTTGATGAGACTTAGACACCAAAATAAACATTGTCCCAGAACAAGCACACTCCCTCATGCAAATGGAAATCCCAAACGTCACTGGCCTACCCCCACAGGGAAAAGCACCCCACCACATGGCAACAACATCAACCATCAGGAACATCTTGAGGAACATGACAATGGCCCATGATGTTGGTTTGACCTCCAAACTTCCTAGACCCCATTCTGATCAAGCATCAACAGGATGCAGTGGAACAAGTCGGATTGACAGAGGCCCCACTGCACAAGCCAGAGTATCCAAAGGATCCACTGCCAACGTCCTGGTGCCGGACCCCATAGGACACCCTGAGAGGTCCTCTTGTCCATGCCCAATGGCATTTTTGACCACATAAGGGGGACCAACACAATATTAAGCAGGTGGTCATAATGTCATGCTTGATCGGTGTATGTAGAAACAGTTTCTGCCTGAACATGTTGTAAAGGAAATATTTTGTGAGTTTAAAAAAAATCTGTGTCCCATATTCCCCCCAGCTTTATTAAAGTGTAATATTACATTGCTGAGGTATTCCTTTATGATAGAGTTTTTCACCTTCTCTGTGTGGTCCATGTGTTAGAGATAAAAACAATAAGACAACATGCATGTATATTAAATACTTTATTGCCTATACTCTCTAGTCAAGGCAGCAGGTATATACACTGTATTTTTCTACAATAGATGCATAGAGTGAAAAGTGAGTGCAGAGGTTACAGAAGCATTTTATTGCCAATTCAATAAAGTTGCAGTTTTGAATGGTACTAAGTGATCTGATTAGATGAGAGTATTATATGGCACCACATGATGGTAACCTTTGCTTTTTCTCTTTTAGCTGCTGTGATGGCAGAAATATCAGCATGGTGGTTCTTTATTACAGATCTTATCTAGGCCTATTGGGCCACAGTAGTTTACAGGGGCTGTGTGCTTGTGTAGTGGAGATGAGCCAGAGTGAAGATAACACTGCACATCCATCTGACTAATTGGCTCTACAGTGCAGACAGAGGGGGAAAAAACTCAGATTTATGGGGCCTGAGAGTGCAGTTTCTGGCTTTAAAAATATCTATCCTTCTCTATCAGCTTATGCTCTAGTCTGAATTTAGAGCCCATTTACCAATTAAAAAAATGTAATCCATGATCTCATTTAGGACATTCTGTTTGCAGCTCCCAGTGAATATGTGCCGGTGATAGAGACTTCTATTGCTCAGGCTCATTGTGGGCATTTGCTGCCTGCTGAGTGTGTATTGTAAAGCAGAAAACCAACACAAATGTGCAACCCCAGGGCAATGCCACCTCTGGCGAGCTAAAAGCCTTCAGAGGGGGTTTGCACAAAAGAGATTCATCCATATAAGCCGATTATGCTCCCTCCAGAGATGATCATGTAACATTTTATTTTGGGTAGCCACAAATTACCCGGCAATTATGTGCACAATGGCTTCTAATTAACTGTTCATTCATAATTTTTGGACACTTGCGTCCTCATGCTCGACAGGCTTTAACACAGACATCGGTGGTTTAAGTGTCTCTTTCGCACAAACTGTGCCCCTGGGGTGATGTCACACATGGCGCTGTCATACTGTCTTGTGAAGCAGGGTAGACAGTCCTGTCTGCGCCTGTCACACTGCACTGCCACCATGGTTACATGTCACCATTTCCCCCATCATGCTTGTCACAGGGATTCCTGCTGTTGTTGATATGGGCCTTGTCATGGCAGATGCAGAAAGTGACAGCAACAAAGATTGTGGGACGAGAAAGTTTGATAGCAGCAGAGCATATTTGACAGTGTTGATACAGGACCTTGTATGTGATCGGTTGTGTCATACAGTGTCCATGTCAGATCAGAGAACACAACAAACATTTATACAATTACTTATCATTGAGGAAAACAATGCTCACTTCCCTCCGCTTGCAGGAGATGTGATTTTAAGCTTTCATGACCATTTCCGCATGTCCTCCCTTGATACGGATACACTATATTGCCAAAAGTATTGGCCCCTCTGCCTTTACACGCACATGAACTTTAATGACATCCCATTCTTAATCCATAGGGTTTCATATGGAGTTGGCCCACCCTTTGCAGCTATAAGAGCCTCAACTCTTCTGGGAAGGCTTTCCACAAGGTTTAGGAGTGTGTTTATAGGAAGTTTTGACCATTCTTCCAGAAGTGCATTTGTGAGGTCAGGCACTGATGTTGGACCAGAAGGCTTGGTTCTCAGTCTCTGCTCTAATTCATCCCAAAGATGTTCTATCGGGTTGAGGTCAGGACTCTGTGCAGGCCAGTCAAGTTCCTCCACACTAAACTGGCTCATCCATGTCTTTATTGACCTTGCTTTGTGCACTGGTGTGCAGTCATGTTGGAACAGGAAGGGGCCATCCCCAAACTGTTCCCACAAAGTTGGGAGCATGAAATTGTCCAAAATGTCTTGGTATGCTGAAGCATTAAGAGTTCCTTTCACTGGAACCACAGTACCATGCCTGAATTCACTGAGCTCCTCAGAGCGACCCATTCTTTCACAAATGTTTGTAGAAGCAATCAGCATGCCTAGGTGCTTGATTTTATACACCTGTGGCCATGGAAGTGATTGGAACACCTGAATTAAATTATTTGTAGGGGACGGCCAATACTTTTGGCAATATAGTGTATGTCAACATCTCATTCAGCTATAGGCTGTTTTCACATAAACAGTGTTTTTCCCCTGCACAAGACAGCTGTAACCATTATACAGTATTATAGCAGAACACAGAGCATGTCGGTTAGAGTTTATTGCATTTTAGTGAGAAAGATGATTTTCGGAGTGCGGCTTTACCAACAATTTGGCAAATCTTGCTCTCCTGCTCATCAAAAACACATTTTCTTGAGGCTCATATAATTCTGTATCTTAAACATTACCACTTTCTCACAATGCTCTTTTTTAAATAAATGGTTTAGGTGGCTTGTTTGAAGGAAAAGTTTGAAATCTTGGAGAAACCATTTATTTTCTAGCTGACAAATACACACCGATCAGCCACAACACTGTGACCACTGACAGGTGAAGTGAATAACATTGATCATATGGTATCAATGGTACTATGTGGTGTTCTGCTGGAAAACCTTGGATTTTGGCATCCGTGTTGATGAGACTTAGACACCCAAATAAACATTGTCCCAGAACAAGCACACTCCCTCATGCAAATGGCAATCCCAAATGTCGATGGCCTACCCCTGCAGAAAAATGCACCCAACCACATCGCAAAAACATCAAACAATCAGGAACCCAAACCCTAAGCCAAGCTAAGGTTAGCTTAGCTTAGCATAAAGACTAGATATAAGGGGAATTAACTAGCCAAAAAAAAAACTCCTCTAAAGTTATTAACAACAAGATAAAAAAGATAAGGAATATACCATCAGTTGTCATTTTTACACTTGTATGGATTAAACTAATGAGCTCTATAGGTGCTGGTAAGTGGACATGGAATGTAAAACTAATCTGTGTTGATTCATAAACAATTTATGATTGTTTTATTAACTTAACCCTGTTAGGATGTAATGCTATAAAAAGTATTGTAATCCCCTGAAGAACAATGCACACCAGGTGGTGCATCACATCAGCATCTGTAAAAAAAAAAAATCTTCCTCCTCTAGCAGCAGATATGCACCTCAGTCATGTAATAAAGAGCCCTTGAACTGACTGTGACTCTGTGCTAATGCAATAATGTGCAGGCAGACATTTCAGCTCTGACCAAGACTCATGTCTCTCTTGGAGGGATCAAGGGCTGCACAGTCAATATCCCACAGATGGTGGGGGGAACAATGTGATCCATGCTGCCATTGGAGGCTCTTGACTCATTACTTGGAATGGCAGGCCTGGGGTAAATGGGGAGAAGCGCAAGGTAAAGAGGTGGTAAATGATCCCACTGCTGTAGGTACAGGAGACGCCGCATTAGCCTTGTAATGAAGCACTGAGAGGCTTCAACCTGTATGAGGGTTTTTCATTTCAGAGAGAAGTTAAAGCTGAGAGGACTGAGTGCTGTGTGACACTGAAAAGATCAAACCAGTGCCAGGTATCTGCTATCAATGACACAGTGCTTTAGGGTATAGCAATCATTCAATCAATGAGAAATTTTGAACTCTGACCTCATCCAATAACTTTCATCAGTGCATCTACCATTTGACTGGCATGCCTCATTAAGCTCTGGAGTTGGTTCAATCGGTTTAATGACAATGAAACCATTAAGGAGAATGCATGTACTTGTTTTGCATGTAATTTATCATCCCAACAAACCCTCTGCAGTAATTCCATTCATTTGTCATGGCAAATGCATTCATTATATTTCATTTTCAAATGAACGAGTACGAGAATCACTGCTTAACAGTTACTGAGGCATCAGACAGTTCATTGCAAAGTTACAGTGATCTTTCATAAATGCAGCTTAGAGATTTCTACGACTTTTACATCATACAAAGACATGTACTGTATGTGTACTTACACACACACTCCGAAGTAGTGGTGGTGTATGCACTGAAAAGAGCAATGGACCTGCCTGCCAATCATGTCATTGCTCTATGATGATTGATTGGTTCCACTCTGTGTCCCCACACCATCAGTCAGAGGGAGGAGAAACTGCCTTCATCAATATTAATTTATTTTTTCTCATCTATATTCATATGCTCATTCATATTCATCACTGGTTACACACAGCAGATTAGGGAGCTTTGTGTGCATTTCTGCGGATCATCGTGTGAGATGACGAGGTGGAGGACTGCCGTGGTCCTACTGACACTGACACTTTAGAGCTGCAAGTTGCATTAAACTTTACCCTGAGAAGAAACTGGGCTGGGATAATTATACCGTACAATGATGCTGTATTGCGACAACTAATTACTGGATAACTAGACTATTTTGACAAATTCTTTAGTAAGTGTAAATGGGAGCAGAGGTAACAATTAACGTGTATTTGTGTGTGTGTGTGTGTGTGTGTGTGTGTGTGTGTGTGTGTGTGTGTGTGTGTGTGTGTGTGTGTGTGTGTGTGATTTAAGTAGCTAGAATACATAATAGTTAATTACAGTGTTTTAGGTAATAGTGTGAGAAAAATGTGACCATGTGAACAGGGTGTGATAAACCTACTTAGAATTATCTCCTGAATCTGTAGCTCCCTTCGGTCTTCCAGAGTTTTGGCCTATAGCTCATTGTTTGTCTGTCTGGCTGCAACTTTTCTGCTTTGGTTTACTGTCACTCCTCTTATAGAACCGTACATAGAACTGTGATACAGCAGGCAGCTATTTTCAGCAAATAAGGCTATAATAAAACCCTGTGCTCTACCTGTTCAGCAACAAACAACAGACAGGAAAAGTTAGAGACTAGTCTGGTGAACACAGTGGAGTATTTCACAGCTAAAGAGAAAGAAATTTCCCCCAGGTGTTGGTAGTAACCAAAGAGCTAAAAGAGAGTGAAAACATTCATTATCTTAACACTGTGTGAATAAGCATCTGTTTTTTAACAAGCATGCCACATCAACTTAGGTGATGACATGTTAATGCAAAGCTGACAACTTGTTTCTGTGCTCTCAAGGTGGACAAAAAATCTGGTATTGCAGGTACAGGTGCTAGATGAGGAATTAAAGGATCACCAAGTTACTACATAAATGTCTGGACCAAATTTCATAGCATACCATGTTAAAATATTTCATATCTCAACCTCATGGTGGCACAGTCTTTTTACTTCTTTTAGTGTTAATCATACATTTTTATCTCAAATGGGAAGCACTTTGAGTCAACTTTTTTATTTAAATTCTTTATCTCATTCTTTAAAATGTGAGGCTGATTTTACTTGTCCAGGGGAAGTGAAAGGCACTGATCATCTTACAATGCAATGTTCTGCAGGGAAACCTTGGCTCCTGGGTGTGCTTGTTCTGCGACAATGTTTATTTGGGTGTCTAAGTCTCATCAACACGGATGGCAAAATCCAAGGTTTTCCAGCAGAACACCACATAGTACCAACATGATCAATGTTATTCACTTCACCTGTCAGTGGTCATAATGTTGTGACTGATTGATGTATATTCAGTAGTTGCTGAGATATTTCAGTCTGGATCACAGTAGTGACCAACTAACAGAACACTGATATGTTATAATGCTAGCGTGGTTAAAAATACAAAAAAAGAGTGCACAATGTCAACTGATCACCAAGTGATAATACATCAACAGTACTTTGTGACAGACAGTCAACACCCATCATAATTTATCTTATGCTCATTCATGTAGTAATGATCATGTTTCCCATTAGTTATTCGAATCTGAACCATGAGGGAGCTTTGTTGTTGTATTCCCCTGTGCTCTGTAACTATGAGCGGAGGAAGGATTTCTCCCAGCACAGACACCATTCAGACAGGCCTGGACACACTTTCCCTCATCATTCATTATCACTCTCAGAGAATAATTCACTCAGTTGCCTGACTTTGATTAATAACACTGCAGCCACAAAGGGGAAAAAAGAAAGATCTGGATGCTTTAAAGATTGTCCAATTAATTTCCCCTTTTCTGAAAAAAGTGTGTGCATCTCTTTCCCCTTTGCTGTTCTTTTGTTTAATTTATCTCCCATCCTCTGTTCCTTTCTCCTCCCTGTGTCTCTCCTAACAACCTCTCCTACAATTTCCTCTCGTTTCTTCCACCTGTACTGTTCATTTTCCCCAATCAGCCTCTAATTGGCTGCTTCACACTAAGAGGATGGTGGAGATAGATAGATAGAGCGGTCTGTTGTACACACACATCAGTAGACATGTGTAATGGAGGCGAGAAAACGCAAGCTCGTCTGGTAAAGCCCGCTAAAAATATACTGTTGTGCTCGTTTTTAATGACTTTGTTTCCTGCTTTCCCCATACTTATTATGATAATGGCCTCTATAATAGTTCACCATGTGCCATAAATGACACATTTTCATTCACTGAGAGAATTTATGCCTTGCTTCCCTCTGAACCAACTGTGTGTGCATGTGTTTTTGTCTGTTGTGGAGCTTTGCTTTGTTATTTTGTTTTTCGGCAATAGGACGTAATAAGATAATTCCCGGTGTCTCAGGTCCTCTCCTTTCTCTCAGCTGCACCTTTTCTGTAGACGTACTGTAACTGCTGTAATCAGCAGAAAATTATTTTTATAGCATCCAATCACAAAGCCCTCAGTCTCTCTTAGGCTTAGCTGAAGAGAGAAGCATGGTCTCTCCAGACACGTCCAGGACACAGTGCTGTGAACAGGCTTTTCCTCAGAGAATTTAGCACACTTAACTCTCAGACTTTAGTGTAATGTAATTTCCCCTGGCTTAATATGCCCCAACATTTATTAAAAACCAGGTTTCTTTAGCACAGAATAAATTCTGATGTCTCATATATTGCCCCATTTTTATCCCACTTTAGCCTTCCAGCACTGACTTCCCATATATGAAAGGACTAAATGCCACATTTAAAACATTCCAAACCGTAAAAACCCAGCAGAGAGGCATCATCATTTCCAAGAATTAAGAAAATCCTCCAGAAATAGAAGCTTTTTCTTGCCCAGCCCCTTTCTTTGGCATCAACTCTCAATTGCTCTCAAGTGAGCTGCCCACTTTTTTTCCAATCCAGACATAAAACTTATGTCTTGGAAGTGTATATATAAACTTTCTTATTTTGATGGGATTATGCAGTCACTTTAGTGCAGTGCAGGTTCAGTTTAGGCATTTTACTGTAGGACAGGTGGATATGTTTAAGTGAATGGGGCACGGCAGCGCAGCTTTTATATTATGGCCTTTCTTTTGCCATTGCCATTTTACACTAATAATTTTTACTGACGTACCTAACTCAATTTGAAACGTAGCAAAGTCTGACACTTGAGACATAAAATACTTCAAGTAAAAACACTATTTTTTTTATGAAGTAGAAGCGCAGCAAAGATTTGACTTTGGTTCTGAACAAGATTCAGTTGAACACTAAATGGGATAAATGGCATTTTGAATAAATCTGATTTGACTTCGCTGAGCAGGGTGTCCTCCAATAATACTGGTGGAGGCAATGATAAATCACAGAGTCTGAACAAGCAGGAAACACAGAGACAGCTGCTGACTCCTCTCTGGTTCTCTCCATAATACTTTAAAAAGCCCTGTACCATCTGGGTAGAAAAACACTGCGGCTATCATGCAAAACTCCACAAAAACTGCACATAGTCTTTGTAAGTGCTGGCAACACGGAGGTCAACACTCGACACGCTTACTGATGGCACACACACAGAAGTATTAGTACGCTGAGATATTTAAAAAGAATTCATACAGGGAAACAATTTCCGTTATTACTGCACTACAACTTGCATTCTTCCATCCAATCAGGCATAACATTATGACCACGCGTCTAATATTGTGTTGGTCCCCCTTATGTGATCAAAAATGCTCTGAACCATTGGGCATGGACAAGAGGACCTCTCAGGGTGTCCTATGGGGTCTGGCACCAGGACGTTGGCAGTGGATCCTTTGGGTACTCTGGCTTGTGCAGTGGGGCCTCTGTCAGTCAAACTTGTTCCACTGCATCCTGTTGATGCTTGATCAGAATGGGGTCTAGGAAGTTTGGAGGTCAAATCAACATCTTGGGCCATTGTCATGTTTCTCAAGACCTTCCTGATTGTTTGATGTTTTTGCCATGTGGTGGGGTGCATTTTCCTGTGGGGGTAGGCCAGTGACATTTGGGATTTCCATTTGCATGAGGGAGTGTGCTTGTTCTGGGATAATGTTTATTTGGTTGTCTAAGTCTCATCAACACGGATGCCAAAATGCAAGGTTTTCCAGCAGAACATCACATAGTACCAATGTGATCAATGTTATTCACTTCACCTGTCAGTGGTTAGAATGTTGTGGCTGATCGGTGTATGTTTGCATAAAAGTTGTGTGACCTTATTGTTTCCAGCACATTACATAGCTTATGGTGCATTTGATGACACTATCAGTGTAGCGGATTTAAGGCATATATGTACACATAGGAGGCAATTGTATTACCTATTTAACCATCTAATCAGTTTAAATAGTATTACACTGTATTGTATTGTAGAATATGATGTATGATGCAATATACATTGTGTAAATACAGACTATTGTGTCAAAATGAGCAATTAGTCTGATATAAAATAAGACTATTAAAATGATCGATGTTCTGCCACTGAACAATAATGCACCTGCAAGCCTGAACAAGTGTAAAAAAAACAACAACAAAAGATTAAAAGCACTGAATAGAAAAGACATTAAACTAATCAAAGGCTTTATTTGCTTGTACACTGGTTTCCTTTCCACCACCATTTCTGCAGTACAGAAATAACACTGAAAAACAATTCCGCATAAAATCCGCTCTCCTATGCTTTCATTATGCCTTACATGATGCAGCCAGAGGAAATTGTTACTGTCTGCTCAGCTTGTTTTGCTTTGTTCTTTCTTTTTTCCTCCTCTCAGCTCTTGTTTGCTCTGCAACAGGAAGGATCTGATTAAAAACACAATCAGCAGGACGGCAGGCCTCGTGCCTTCTAATCAAACCATAATGGGAGTTTACCATGCATTATCTCTGACTGGGATTTAATGAGACTTTAGCATGCATTATCTCAAAGTGAAATTTAATAGCAGTATCCAGAGGGCATTTGCGATCCCATCTGTATCTCTTTGCCAAGTCTGAGTCAGAGGAAACAACAGCAGGAAAGGTGAGGCGAGACTTGTATTGAGCTCCAAAGTGAGCTTGGAAACATCCCTGCAACAGATGTTCAACCTCTGTTTGCTGTTGGGCCCGGGATGACTTTCCATCTGGTTGCTTTGCCCTTGAATGTTAGTTTGAAACATGAAGGTGGCGTAGTGAGCAGAGAGCCTGTCCTTTAACTGTGGTAGAAAGTCCTGGTCTGACTGAGCCCCTTTGGCAGCAAGAGTCACCCCACTGAGGCGTCCTTGAGCAAAACTGTGAATCCTACGGCTCAGTAAAGTAGCCGACAGGTAAAGCCCCTTTAAAACCCTATCCTCTGGTGATGAAGAAAACTCTTTTATTTTAGATGTAGAATATATATATTTCACAAAAACAAATCAAGCAAGCCGAAGAAATTTCCTTTTGTTCTTCAGAGTAGAAAAGCTGACACAGACCTCCCCTACTCAGACTCAAAGATCAGAGCCTCTTAGGTCTCACTGATTTCCCAAAACGCAGACATTCCTTCACAGCTTTGGATGGTAATAGGTTTTACATTCTTTCAACTCTGCCTCGCTGCTAAAGCCACGCGAATATACGATACAACTGTGAGTACAATAGATTTTACAGTAACCTCATGTCATCCCATGCGGCACACAATGTGCTGTGGGACACGTTGTTGATGATGCCAACTGAATAAAGGCCACATGTTGAAGACATGTGACAAAATGACCTCTGTGGGGAAGAACTCGAGTGTGTGTTGGTGCCTTGCTGCTCCGGTCAAAGCTACGGTGGAAAAATTGATGAATAATTGATTTTACTCTAATGGGTGCATTTGTATTTGTGTGTGTAACAGTGTATACTCGCAGTAGTGTAATGCATACATACTCACTGTACTGTATCTTTGCGTGACAAAACATGATCATCATTTTGTTAATGATGCCTTGTTTCCTTTTTAAATATTGAACTGACAAACGAATGAATCATTATGTTGTAAATTCAGAAGATGGACAGCCCAACCTACACATCTCCTGTTAGTGTTTTCTATGCTACAGTACAGTATGTTCAGAGAACTCTGTTGTGCATTAAGAATGGCAGGAAAGTCATCACCTCGCCATGTCAGCCCGTCCATAGGTTCATTGCTAACATTATTCCTGCAAACCTAATTAACAATATCATACCATCACCCGCAATCCTTTGAACACACGACAAGCAGCCAGGAGGGGAGTTTGAATCTATTAATATTTATGGCTCCATTCAGTAGTGAACAGAAAAATGGACTAAATTAGCAATTCTAATGCTTTGCACTGCAAGGGGAGAGAATTAATACACTATCCACTATCCAAATCACTGGTGGAGTGCTGCCATCAGGGTTGGTTTTCAGGCCGAGGGGCTCTATTTTGTAATATTTACCTTGTGCCGTGCAACACATTTAGAACGGGATGTGCCTTACGAAGCTGTACAAACTACAGATGGTTGGGGCATCTGCATTATGGCATTTGTCTCTTCCTCTCCTTCTCCTCCTGTCTCATTCTCCATCCTACAAACTTTTAATGAGCCTGTGTACGGCAGTGATTAGATTTAATGAGGTGCCAACAACCTTGGATTGACTCAACTCAGCTGCAACACACTCTCTAATTTGTGATAGACCACAGCCAAGCCTCGGACCTTATGACAGAAGTACCATGCAAGTGAATACAGGATTAAGGCTCTCAAAATGCGTTTTTTTTTTTCTTTTCTTTTTTTCTGTCTCTTGACTTCAAGCCCCAAGTAATTGGTAGGAATGTCAAGTCTCGGCTGGAAAGTTCAAAAAAAGAGGCGACTTTCATATTGGCATCTGTAGTCAAATTTTGCTCTTGTAACCTCCCAGGAGTGAGACAATCTCAAACATATCAAAGATGGCTATGAAGATGGAAAAGAGCAATTTGGACTGTGGGAGGAATCCGGGGAGCAGTCAGGGGGAGACAAACAGAATTTCTGATCTATGACAGCCATCACATACAGAAGCTGGACTAAGCAAATTATAACACTGTTATTTTGCAATAAATTTGTGATCATTAACCTTTGATTTTCATACACCAGTGATCAAAATACTTAAGATAAAAAAGATCAAGTAACAATAAAACACTAATAACTTGTCTCCATATATTTTTTATCATCTAGTAGTCCATCATACTCATCAAACTGGTGCAGTGTAGCTTCGAGGGAGTGACTGAGTCAGAGGGCCTCGTCACACCGTGTATTCAGAAAAGCTATTGCTTCACTTCGCACTTGACAAACTGGTCCTTGTCAGGCCATAGGGCGATACGCTGAGTGCTGCCTTTCCACCAGTAATGAGCTGCTTTAGCAAATCGGCTGTAAGTGCATGTTTTCAATGGGATGCACACTCACACACATGCTACATACACAGAGAGTTGCCATGATCTCCCTGTCCTTGATCTGGGTCACGCTCTCAGCAGTTGAGAAGGGCTCTCATTAGTGTGTGTGTGTGTGTGTGTGTGTGTGTGTGTGTGTGTGTGTGTGTGTGTGTGTGTGTGTGTGTGTGTGTGTGTGTGTGTGTGTGTGTGTGTGTGTGTG
>OMNN01098660.1:0-11362 GCA_900302755.1 Chromis chromis
TTTGAATTTGTCGAGGTTGCACGAAATTGAAGCATAAAATCTGTTGCAATTAAATACCAAAACACTAGACTACGGATTTAAATGTTAAAATAATGGTTTGTTAAAATCAAAACATCTCACAATACAAATGCTTGCAGGACTGTTGCACTACATCCTACTGGGCAAATGGGAGCGTACCTATGTTCCCCGGGTCCTATGTTCCCCGGTTTGTATGGGACCGGGGAACAAAGGACCCTTTTTCTAAATAAGGGTCCTAAGTTCCCTGCTTTGTATGTGACCGGGGAACATAGGACCCTTTGTAGGAAAACGGGGAACATAGGACCCTTTTTAAATAAAAGGGTCCTATGTTCCCCGATCGGGGAACATAGGACCCGGGGAACATAGGACCCGGGGAACATAGGGATGACCCCGGTAGGGACTAGCATCCCTATTCCTAGCCTAGCTTTTCTAGGCTAGTAACTAGATTCCTGAGGTAGTAACTATAATTTCTAATCAAGTGATGAGCATTCCTAGGCTTGCCATTAGCATTCTTACACGTGCCACTAGCATTTTGAGGCGAACCGCTAGCATTTGAAAGGTAGCCGCTAGCATTCTTAAGTTTGTGACTTGCATTCCTAGACAAGTCCCAAGCTAGTGATTAGCATTCATTTGCTATTCACTTGCCTCTTTATGCTATTGACTAGCATCCTTTGGTTAGTGACTTGCATTCCTATACAGTCTAACATTCCTAGCCTTGATGCCAGCATATCTAGGCTTGTCATTTTAATTTTTGAGGTAGCCACTAGCAACTATAGCATTCCCAATCTAATGAATAGCATTGCTAGGCTACTTAATAGCACACTAGCGACTAGGATTTCAAGGCTAGCCACTAGCATTTGTAAGGTAGCCACTAGCTTTTATAGGCTCGTGACTAGCATTCTTTGGGTGTTTACTAATATTCCTATTCTATCAACTTATTAAAGACCTAGCATTCGTATGCTAATGACTAGCATTTATATTATTTTCACTAACATTTCCATTCTAGTGACAAGTACTCATAGGCCAAATAGTAGATTTCGTAGGATAGTGGTTAGCATCCATTTTTATCCTCTTTTTTTTTCTTTATTTTTACTTAAGTAGTATTTTCAGTGTTTTTACCAACCTAAAGGATCTGAAAGCTTCTATTATTATAATAATATTATTGAATATTTCCTCCACTTGAGCGTTTTCATGCTGCTTTGTCTGCCTGCTTGTGGTTTTATGTGTGTTTGTGTACATTTTATAATGTGTCTCCATGGATGCAACCTCCAGGATCCTTCATGTTGTCAGCGCTGTGTAATTAATTATCAGATAATTGCATCCGGTGAGAGTCTGGTGGGGTTAACGTTGAGGCTGAGCAGGCTGTCAGGTGGAACCAACTATGCTGCTTTGTACAGATCCTCAGGGACTCAGTAACTGAATGTAGGTCTGTGGACACCAGTCTGTGCTTTGATAACAGTCCGGCTGTGTTATCTGCTTCCTGCAGGGCTGCACTGACGCTATCAGGAGTCGGGTCAAAGAAACTGCCTTTGGTGGGGTTTTTCTGGAACATATTCCAGTCCTGCAGTGGGCCGAACATGTGACCCCTGAGCAGTACCAGCGTCTGAGCCGATACTCAGGAACCCACGGTTGGGCAGTGATCGATTACCAGAGTGAGACTTTATTTCTGGACACATTTTATGATCTATATTTTAATTTCCTTATTCCCCTGTTTCTCACATCCTATTTTTGTTTTAATTTTAGCATAAAAAGTGTCCTATTTTTCTACTTCACCTATTATTATGCATGTGTTTTATTCATTTTTTCCGTCTTGCTCATTTCATTTGATTCGCATTCTTTATTTACATTCTTCGCATTCTTGTGCACACATTTTATTTCAGCTTTCATTAACTCCTTGATGGCTCAGTTCCATCAAGCATTCACTCCAACCTTTGTAGCTAAGAAAAATCTAGAAATTAAGATGTTCAATCCTCCACATCAGGGCAGCATCTCAGAATCTGTGTTTTGTGTACTTTATGTACTGCAAATACAAGTTATGATGCACAAGACCAGCAAAATGTGGCTCCTAGAAATGGTTATGTACAAGTCATTTGCAGCAACAAATCTTCATTATATTTGACCTGTTTGACATGTTTTTATTCAGGAATATGCACCGTGTAAGCATTATATCGAGTGAAATATTACAGAGATCACAGGGTCTACACATTTGGTAAAATTACAACCAATCAAATTTAACTTTTTGGGGCCTTTGTGTCCAATGAACTGTTTGTTTTTTTGCTACAAAATTGTTGAATCTGGATCTAGAAATGTAGCAAAACAGTTTATCATTGAATTAAGTGCAGAATTTTACAAGAAAATGCAAAATGTGTTTTTAAGATTTACTGCTTACGTTGGTGTTCTCGGTAGTTTAAATATACACTGTACTCTTTTTACTCACACATCATTTGTTTTGTATGCAAACGTCATTCAAAGTACATCCATGTTATCAAGGCGGTGTAGTGCTGCGCCTTCTAGTTTGCATGACAAATACAGTCCCGTGTAAGTTTAGCAGTCCATCTTTTCATCCGTCAGTCGGCTCACGGAGAAGCAAATTCATTCAGCTGCAGGAAAATCAGACCAAACATCCAGGTAGTTGTAAACTTTTATTCACGAGAACAACAAGGAGTCCTGCAGCTGATGGTCTGATATCTAAATCTACAGCTAGGGAAAGTTCTCCAACCTGCATGTGAACCTTCCTGAAACTGTTGCACAGCATCCAGACATAAGACGCTGGGTATTTTGGATAATTTGATTGAGTAAATATGGGTCTCATCACAGCTAAGATGCTTATCACGCAGCGATAAGAGCAGCCTCCTGCGTAGCCTCGAGGATTATCTTTCTTTCAGACCGACTGCAAATAACTGAATCTGTGGGCGGAAGCAATTACACAAGCACACAAAAAGATGTTTTTTAATCATAAATAAAACACATTCAGATTAATTCTGTTTTTCTGTGTCGACAGAGCTGAAGGAAACTCTGTCTGTCCTCAACTCTTCTGCTAGCTGGCAGCTGTTGGACGACTGGAAGACTCGCAGCAATAAGTCGGAATGCAGTCGCTGTGCTGTGGTGGGAAACGGAGGCATCCTGAAGGACTCCAAGAAAGGGAAGGAGATCGACGGTCATCACTACGTCTTCAGGTAGATTCTGACTCCAGCCTCGTTATTTAATCTGCACAGAGAGTTTCCTCATTGGAGCAAAAGGCCGTCCTGGCAGTGTGACGCCCACAGCAGCATCACTGGTTCAAAAGCAAAAACATTTTGTTTGCAGGGTTTCTCAGGTCTTTCTGGCACCTTGTGCAGGTTTTGGTGAGGCCTTCAAAAATATACAAATGTGCAAAATGGCAGTTAATGAGAGTTTCAACAAATATAAAGTCTTATACTGTTTCTCGGTTTGAAAGTCATATTTTCTTTTTAAAAATTACCAATACCTGTCTAATCCCCACTGATTCTACTTCACCCATCCTTAATTTATTTACTGCAATTTCAGTTCGAGACTAGGAAAGGGAAGATAAAGATAAGGAAAGAGAAAAGAACTTGACATCCAGTCTTACAGCCTTGTACATTTCTTGCTGCTTTGAGGACTTGTTACCAGTGTCACTCTCTGATTATGTTGCTTTTTGCCAGGAATGTTTTGCAGATTGAGCCATGATTTTTCTTGTGTTTTTTTGTGTGTTATGTGCTGGGGGCCCATTTTTCACCATTTTTCTTAGTTCTGTATATATTTCCCTTAAGTTATATTTGTCGTTGGTTATTCCAGCCTTTTCTTAAAGGCCAGTTAGTTATTAGGTTTGGAGCTTAATTGGTCACGATCCGGCTCCTCCTATAAATAGGTGGGCTGTCAGAGCTCTTCCCTCTCTCTTGCTCTCTTGCCTCTCCCACCTCACTGGCTCTACCTGACTATCTGCGGCACGCCTGATTTCGATGCGCGCTCACGCCACCAGCCGATTCATGCTGCCGGCTGCCACCATGCCGGCCAGGTAGCAGGTGCTTTTGTTCCGGTTAGTTTTTTCCCCTCGTTTGACCTGGTGGGATCGGCCGCCCTGTTTTCGTACTTTCTGTTGGTCTGGGTTTAGTTTGGGTTTTTCCTTTAGATCGGGTGTCGGCGCCGGCTTCTACGGCCCTGTACAGGGTTGGCCCGGCGACGCATCCTTTAGTTTTGTTTGGCCGACCCGCCATGTCCACCTGTTAGTTTGTTACTTTGATTAGTTTTTGGGGCATGCGATCGTTAAGGGTTTTTCTTTGGGGTTCAACTGCGTATCTGCCGACCACCACATGGAGGCGAACGATTAAAAATAAAATTGAATGTTTAAACATCCTTAATTGTGTCCTGTGTCCTTTATAAATATGTTTATCCATTTTCGATGGATCATAATATATTTATGGGGGCTCGTTCAAACAAAAACCCTAAGCATCTAGTCATTTGTTTGCCCTTTAGTTATCTTTGTAGTTTGCCCTTAGTTATTGGGGTCTTTTGTGGTAACTTTTGGTTTAGGGGCATTTCGTTCTGACTTTGTTATGAGTATGCTTTGGTGTTTTTTTCAGTGAGTTTAGTGGTGAGTTTGGATCTCTTTGGACAGTTTTGTGGGTAACTTGTTGTTGCGCAATAGCCTTTTGTTTGAGTTGGCTGTGCTTTGGTTAATCATGTCTTTCAGTTTCCACCTGGAAGAATTTGTAGAAACACTGTTTTTTTTTTCTTTTCTGTTCTGTTTTTTGGTTTGTCTTTTTCACTTTTGGGGTTTTGGGCTGTCACTGTACAAATATTCTGCATAGAATCTGTGCTCACTACTACTTTTTACTTCATACTGATGTGTAACGCACAAAAGAAATCTATACATTGTTAATTCTCTTGTTTGAAAATTCAATAAAAAGATCACTGATTAAAATTTGGGGTCTTTCTTGCACGGTAAAATGAACCTCTACAATAGCCAACGTCTTAGCTAACATGTCATGTACTCAAGCAAGGTCTGAACCAAAGCAAATGCATCTGGATGACTTCTACTGTGAAGCAGCAGTGGGTAAAACCACACAGAAGTGTCCTAACCTGCACGTCTGTCAGCACATATTACGTTGTATTCATAAAATCATCGGCTGGCCTCCGCCCTCCCTGGAAAACATCTTCCAGGACTCTGCCCAACCTGGTCACCACCTGTTTGACCTGTTGCTGTCTGACAGGCGCTACAGGACCAATAAAAGTCAGACAACAGGTCTCACAGAGAGCTACTTTCTCAGACGTGTTTGTGGACTGAATTCCAACAAGCAGTGGATGAACTCTGGTGTGCATTCCTGCCTTCTTGTGCGACCATTCTCATTCAAACTTGTGCAATAATTATAGGGTAATAATCCATTTTCAGACTGACGCAACTGCTACCTCTAGTGTTAGACTTTGACATTTATTTACCTTTATTTTGCACTCTTAATTCCACTGTATTTTGCACAACACAATGGCAGCAGAGGCTTTCTACTCTTCTATTTCTATTCTATTATTGAGTTTAGACCCATTTATTATATATTATTTGTAATTTTTGGTGCCAAGCTGAAAATATCTTGAAAACCATTAGCATAATCTATTAATCTGAATTATCTACGGCACATATGCATAAATACAGTTATAGAAAACATGCAGTTCGGTCGTTGGACTACTTCCTGATTTAGAACAACTACTATTTTAAGTGCTTCAGTGACAGAAAAAACTCCAAATATGAACAGAAATACAAACGAGAGCCCTTGACCCCTAATCATAGAGGACCTGGTGACTCCATTATGCTGCTGGGTTAATTCTGCTGGCATGGTTTTGGTTCTCTTGTTCAGTTTACAGGGAACGATCACTGATAAATCAGTAAAAGGTTGTCCTGAATGATCACCTTTATCCTACGATGGAGCATTTCTATCCTAACTGGAGTGGTCTTTTCCAAATTGACAATTCCGCCATCCACAGTGCACAAAGGGTGACTGAAGGGTATGATGAAAATGATGTGAATCAGATACTATGGTTGGCAGATCTCAGCCCAGCTGAACACATATGAGAGATTTTGGACCAAATGTTCAACAACCAAACTCCAAATTTATGAATATCTCTTGGAATAATGGTGTCCAGTCCCTCCAGTAGAGTTCCAGTGACTTGTAGAATCAATGCGCATTGAAGCTCTTCTGGCCTTATTAACCCTTTAAGACCTGAGCCTCAAAATGTCCGCCTGGTCTTTTTGTTTTCTTATTTTACTGCCTGTTATCAGAATGTAATGATGTTTTAAAATGACATTGCACTTTACAGCCAATATAGTGTCATTACGGTAATTTAATTTGTATCCGAATGAAATTACCGTATCCGAATGAAATTACCGTAATTTCCTTCGTACCCCCCCAGGAATCCATTGGATTTTTTTCCGATAGCGCAAACCGTGACATAATTATGGTAGTCCAAAGTGTGCTTCCCAAACGTGTCGCTGATGATGCACTAGGACTTAAAGAGTTAAGTAGGTTTTCCTTTAATTTGTCATATGTCTGTACTACATCTGACTCAGTAAACCTGTCTTTTTACATTAGATTTTCTATTATCCAACATCCATGACTATTACCTACCTAACCTTATCCCTGACAGTCATGGATTTTGATGCTAAGCCCGAGATCAAAACTCATTTCCAACCCGACTCTAATATTTCCAGACTAAAAGCATCACCTTTATCCTACGATGGAACATTTCTATCTTAACTGGAGTAGTCTCTTCTGGAGTGACAATTCCGCCATCCACAGTGCACAAAGGGTCACTGAAGGGTTTGATGAAAATGATGTGAATCAGATACTATGGTTGGCAGATCTCAGCCCCAGTTGAGCACATATGAGAGATGTTGGACCAAATGTTCTCCATAATCATCATCAAACCACCAAATGTGGGAATATCTCTTGGAATAATGATGTTTGATCACTCCAGTAGAGTTCGATTTGTAGACTCAATGCCAAGGTGCATTGAAGCTCTTCTGGCCTTATTAAGTAGGTTTTCCTTTAATTTGTCATACATCTGCACTACGTCTGACTGCACTAAGTCTTTTACCATTAGATTTTCTATTATCCAACATCCATGACTATTACATACCTAACCTTACCCCTGACAGTCATAGTTAAGTCCGAGATCAAAACTCATTTCCAACCTGACTCTAATGTTTCCAGACTAAAAGGATTCAGAGAGGCACATGCACTATGTAGGGGATAAAAAAAAGCACCAACCGTGCACCTGAATCATGATGCCAAGTGCGTCAAACAGGCAGTAAACTTCCCAGCAAAGCCTGCATGAAAACAGCAGCCTAATTGACATGCTGAGTGCTCTCTCTCTCTTCCCCCCTCCACAACAGGTGCTTCTCTCACTCTTTCTCTATATTCATTCTCACTCTCTCTTCCAGCTCAACAATAAAAAGCTATTCTCTCTTGCTTGTTATTTGACAGCTGTCCTCTGAATAGATGGGTGCGTGCACGCTCGTGCCTGGCAATTATTGTGCACGCCTAATGAATTCAATCATCGGGCTCGGTGTCAGCATGTCATTAGCTCCCTTTGTTTGCTGGGAGAGAGATGGAATTACTCTGGGTGGAACGGAGGAGGGAGAAAGAGGGATGGAGGAGGGCAAAATGAGGATGGAGCAAGAGGGGAAAGGGAGGAAACAAAAGGAAGGAAGGGGGAAGATAAAGGACAGGCAGGCATGAAGAGCACTGTCAGGGTGTCTGCATGTTTTAGCGAGACAAAAGAACGCTACCTGGAATACATTTAAAAACATAAAGCCAATTTTATATCAGGCACAACTTATGGGAAGAGCTTCGGAATAATAAAGACAACAGGACATTAATTATTTTTGGAAAGTCCATTTCACTCTCCCAAATTAAATTTAAGGCTAATTAAAAAGTGACTAAGAGCGACTTAATCCTCTTACAATGCAAATGGCCATGCGAATAAGAAAATAGGGGAATTAAAATGCTCAAAACACAACTGATCAATAAAACTGATGTGATGTCGTTTCAAGGTTAAAAATAATCTTTTATAACAAAATCAGGATTTGAATGAGTTTAACGTCCGCATCCTGTGCAGTTTGTCACAACATTCATTACATCATTAGTGCTAGAAAGTAGAGCTGGTCACCTTCAATTTCACTGTCTGTTGATATCACTGTCAGAAGCAGAGCAGAACTACAAAATGAAACCATTTACTCTCAGCCAAAGACAGAGGTGTCGAGGTAAAAGGAGAGAACTGCTGTTTTTTGCTTTTAACCCTCAGAACCTGCAAACCTGACGGCAGGTTTTGAGAGCATTTTGTTGTTGTTGTTGTTTTTTTTTCAAATTGACCAAATTACAGCATTTATCAGATACAGAAACTGTTAGATTGTCACGTTTATATCAGTCCAGGAACTGCTCGTCTGTTATGTGTCATTCTGGAAGGGAACTTAACCAAATCTAAGCTTGAAGTCAGGATATTTCATCAAAATTGTTAATTCTACTTGCCCACAGTTTGCTCAAACCACATTGTGTAAAAATTTAAAATTCTGCGCTCCCTCGTGAAATCATGAAGCCACTGGTGAACAGAACAGTAAGTCTAGGTGGAGGCAGAAATATCTCTCCCAGTAAAGTTAGTTGAAGCAGGCTGATGTTAGCTTCAGCAGCTAAAGTGCAGGGACTGATGGTCGGATAGGAAAAACAACTGGTCTGTAATGACTTAACAGAAGGTTTTGTTAATATTACCAATGAAGGAAACTGTAGGCTTACAGATTTTAGATTTCTGGCAAACAGTTGTTGTTAAACTTTGGTAACGTCCTGTTCTGGAATGTTCTGGAAAACATATGGAAAGTAGTCCAGTCTATTAGCTTTGCCCACTGGAGCTTATCAGAATCAACACTGCGTGACAAATATCCATGCTCATATTAACACCTTTGGTCAATTTAGAATCAACATTTAACCTGACATGCATGTCTTTGAACAAACAGAACTGCCGACCAGCAGATTCGAATCCACAACCTTCTTGTTGTGGCGCAAAGGTGCATGAATTTGCGACTTTCTTGCAGTAAACATTCAAGCAAACCTGCAGCAAACCGGCCACAAGTTTTCCGGAAAGTTAGCCACAAGTCTGCCACACATCTAAAATGCATATGAAAATATGACGTTGCTGCAAAGTTTAACTACAGTTATCAGTCAGAATGTTATCTATTGCAAACACTAATGTCAAACCTGTTAGCAGAATGTTACTAGAAGTTTAGCAAGAATTGAGTGGAAAGCTAACAGTGAACATGTTTCCCATTAGTAGTCTCATTATTGCTAAAATATTGTTTGCAGATTTGTGGCAACTGGAAAAAGAATGTCTTTGCTGCAAATCTGCTGCATTTTGCTTTATATTGGGGCCTAAGAAAATCCCCATGTCATTGGTTGTGTGACTATGTTGAACAAAAATGTACTTTTAAATCCATATAGACCAGGGATGGGCAACTCCGGTCCTCAAGGGCCACTATCCTGCATGTTTTAGATGCTTCCCTCTTCCAACACAACTGATCAAATGATCAGGATCGTTATCAGGCTTCTGCAGAGCTTGATGATGAGCTGATCATTTGAATCAGGTGTGTTGGAAGAGGGAGACATCTAAAACATGCAGGATAGTGGCCCTCGAGGACCGGAGTTGCCCATCCCTGATATAGACTATGCAGATTAACTATAGTGCAGATAAACTACAGCATCTGCAGATCTGTGGATTCATTCAAAGAAAATAATCTCAATTTGAATTGCAGTCTTTGTAAGAAAAACCCCAATGAAGTATTTATGTCAAGTTGCTCATCCGTACCTTTAAATATAGCTTATTCAAGATATTTTCAGAGGTTTTAACAAGAAGCATAAAGAGAGAGAGAGAGAGAGAGAAAGTGGGTAGAAAGAAGTAAAAAAAACAGGCACAGGAGGGAGGAAAGGAAGCACAAAGTAGCAGGAGCTGAATGAAGGTGAGGGAAAGGGAGAAGAGTGATGGGCTCGAGAGGAGGGCGAAAAGGCGAGGAGCCGAAAAGAAAAGGGTGAAAAGAATGAGAGAGTGCCAGCGCGACAATGACAGAGTGAGCGAGCGAGGGAGTGTGAATGAAAGGCCGACAGAAAGGGATGAATCCATGTGGAACACAAAAGGAGACAGACACCGCCACCTCGCTCACCACACCGCTGGATCTCTCACTCATTTTTCTTCCTCCGCCTTCCACCTCTTTTCACCTGCCTCTTTATACAGCTCTCTACTTTCTTTCACTTCTTTTTTTTTTAAACTATCTCCATCTGCTCATTTCCTCCTTTTTTTGTGCCACCTCCCCTCTGTAACCCTCATTTTCTCTCTCTCTCCAGCTCCTCTCTCTGTCTCCTCCTTCCGGTCCGGATCTTATTTGTTTCTAAGAGTATGCTCATATTAAAACCAGCTAAATTGGAGGAGTCATTGTTTTTTCTCTTTGCCGACAAACTGAGCTGCAGAATGTCTAAAAATGCCAGCCTCAGATTCCAATATGGGATGAGGTATGCGCAGCTTTTCGCAAACCAAAGCTTGCAGCAGCAAATTACTGCTTGTCTGGGTAACAGGTGGCACCCATAAGCCGAAGTCAGATTCTGATTTTCTGCTTGTTCCGACGTCCAACAACTGAAATAGTATATGGGAACAAATAAACTATGTTTTACAGCACAGTGCATGTGATCACAGCGAGCAGGAGGGGCTGGAGCTGTGGTTTTACAAGATGAAACTGAAGCTTGTGTTTCCAACTTCTGACCAGATGTTGGCTGCAACGTACAGCTTCATAGTTTTCCAACTGAAAGAAGGAAAAAAATGCTTTCCTGTTGTTTGAGTGTTTTAGTTTAGACCATCAAGAGGGCAAAAAAAAATCCAAAATTGCCACTGTGGATGCACCCAATTTTCAAATTTAACAGGTCAATACATGGTTTAACTCTGTCATAAATCTTTCACCTTTTCTCCTTTTTTTTCTCCTGCAACCTGCCTGCTCTTCTTCGTTTACTCGCCTCCTTCCTTTTCTCCTCGGCACATCTAATGCATGTCTAACCCTCTCAAAGCAGCCATCCCTCCTTTGTATTCTACACAGCGAGTCAATCTTTAGCATTACGAGAAATCAAACTCGCCCTCTTCTTCCTCCTCCTCTTCCTTTTGCCCTCCTCTCTGCTGCAGCGCCTGAAATGATTAGCGGTTTGGCGGCAAGCTTGACTTCGGTCATGCAAACCTGTCGATTTGATGGCATCTGGAAAAATCTTCTTCTTTTTTTTTTTCAAGAAAGGAGACAAAAAACAGAGAGGCTGAATGAAGGAGGGAGGGAGGG
>OMNN01098662.1:0-25268 GCA_900302755.1 Chromis chromis
ACTGAAACTACCATGGGTTGGTGATAGAGAAACATATATTAAAAAGAAATTGAAACTATTTTCTAACTTGTAACTTCTATTTAAAACAATGAGTTGTTTAAGATGCTGTCTTGACTTTGACAAATGAGGGTAGTCTTGTTTTAAAAAGGGGCATTCTGTGTGATTTTTACACCGTGCTACAGAGAATGCAGTGATAAGAAAAAATATTTATACAGAGAAGACTTTCTTTAACAAAAACCGAAAAAAGGTCAGTGTCGATCTTTACAGGTTTATCTTGTAAAAGCACCAAGAATTTGTACTGTGCCAAATGTTATAAATGCAATAAAAAGGATTTTTGGAAGAAAAAAGGAAATATTAGAGAGAGATGTTTTTTTCCCCTTCTCTTCTTCTCCTGGCGTATACTGTAACGATCAGCCAAATGCTTTAGACACTGCAGTAAGACGCTGCAGCTATACTTTAACCCTAAGTGTGCTGAATGACTCAGGCAGAATGAATCACGGTGCAGAAGTGGATGGGGCTTTTTTTCTCTCCTCACCTCCTATTATAATCCTTACATGTAACAGAAGAGTTCGCTCAGTTTTCATTTTTATTATACCACCAGATTGTCGTGGTGCTTCATCAATGTGTGGCTGATCAAAGGCGCAAATTTAGTCCAAGTTCTTCAAATGCCTTAAGATGTTAAAAAATGAAGCCATGGTATATCCACAGAAAAGTACAGCAGTGTTATTATAACCATCTAATGTTACTTGAGATGCTCATTATATAAGGATTTTCAAGGATGCAAGCTGACTGTGTTATCCAACTCATTTTCTACATTACAAACTGGTATTATTAATCACGTATCTAATGAGTGAAAAAGGTGATAAATTCAGGTGAAATATTGGTTGGGTGTTTACATTGTCTTGCACTTTGCCAAAAAATATAGATCCTCATTTCACTTTTCATTACATTTCCAGCTGTTGGGCCTTCATCAATCAGTATGAGGGCTTTCTAGGGTGACAAATGCATTCAGGTCTTGCTATTAACAGTGCATTCTTCATTTTCAACAATATCACCCCTCTCAATCATAATATAGCCTCACAGCTCTGACTAACGAAGAAAGATAACATACAAAAGTGGTTAGCAGACCTCACCTGTAGTATTAAACAGGTGAGCCAGGTTGCCATTATTTCTTCTATAACCGTTTCTTTCCTTTTTCTTTTTTTTTTATAATATGGAGTCAGTGTCTCAAGCTCGGTTTATTTAAATGATAAAAAGAAAGGAAAAAAGGTGTTGTGAATTACCCTGGGAGCACATTTCAGTAAAGAACGAAATACCATGCTTCAAGTGGGCAACATGTGGGTGAGAGCTGACAAAGAGAATACTACAAAAGAACTCATGGGAGTGACTGAAAGCTGTGTCGACCATAATCATCACAACTAGCACAGATACTCCCTTCTCATTAGCCTTGAGAAAGCCAACAACTATAAAGCTAATCGAAAAAACACAATACTTAGCCTGAGATGCAAGACATCATCAGATCCACAGTCACAAGCGTGTGCAGGCAAACAAAGCTTTTGGCTGGTAGTGCTTTTGACAAGACCAGTTTACATAACCAGTTAGAAGTGTAGCACATGAAGAGCTGGATAGGGAGAGTACCTGAGAGGGCCATGAGAGAAATATCTGTATTTGTCTCTCCAGCACTGTAACATTTCGACATTTGAGGGAGACGAAGTAGGGAGACAGAGGTTGACATGGCGCATTACAAAAAGAGTGTAGCAGTTAGCTGAGAAAATGTTATGTGCTCAACCTGCCGTAGGGGCCGACAGAAGAAGACAGTGACGTATTTGTAAGGGTGAAAGTCCGGCTCTGAGAAATTAGGAAATTACAAAAAGAGGGAGAAGTGAGATAGAATATGAAATGGAGGTTAAAGGACTGCTGAAGAGGGAGAGTGAGCATACTGTGCAATTGATTTGCTTTGTCTTTTTTTTTTTCATTTAGTTTTGGAGGATGTCTTGTGCTACAACTAATTTTGTATAGTAAGAAAGCATTTGTTGAAAAAATATCACTTAAATGTCTTCTAATGTTGTACATTAAGTCTGAAATGGGTATAATGACCCCAATGAAAGGGGGCTTTTGGAGTAAAATTCTAGAAGAGAAATAAAAGGACAGCATAAAATGTGCTCTCTGAAAAAATCTTTAGAGGACACATTGGACTGTGTGTGATCTCAGGCACCAATGACATCTAAGGTGGAAAGGGCCAAACAAACATAGTAGAACAAAGTCAAATGTTTTATTCTACCCACGCACAATAGCAAAAGAATATTTATGCCCAGATGTAGGTGGGCTTGCATATCAAGTTTGTCATTATTGGAAAAAAACAGTTTTTTTCTACCCTTGAACAACTGAAATCTAATTGGGGTAAAAATAACCTACTGCAGTGTACCCAGGGCTGTCAAAGCTGGCCACTTAGGCAAAAATCAGACGCGATCAAATCAACTGCAGCTCTCGCCAGGGCTCCCTTCTTGCAAAATCTATTTATGACATGCATTTTAAATATTGAGCATTTTCTACAGGTGCAACAATGAGCTTGATAGATCAGATATGCAAGTCTGTATTCGTCCATATATGTGTGTTTCTTGTTCCAGTTATGATTTTGGTTGTGTGCTGGGCTACATCAGACGAGGAAGATAGAAAGAATGAGAGCTCCATAGTGAAGAAATAAAATGTGAGCATCAGAAAAAAAAGAGAAAGATGATGAATCTAAACTTTATAGTTGACATGACTATTTCATAGTGCACTGGCCATTTGTCAATGCTCTGACTCATATCACATGCAGCATGCCTTTATCGCCCCACTTCTGTTTGTGTACTTGTAATTTTTCTGATAACATGGCTGTGCAAAGCCGGACAACGGGATCCCAATTGTCTCTAACGTGATACATGTGAAAGAAATGTGAAAACAAGTAGGTATCAGGGACGTTGCCTCGAAATAGATAGTGTCAATTGGTTAGATGGATTATGACTAACTGTATGAACAGATGTAAGCACCATATCAGGCATCAGTCTGTCCACTGTCAGTTTGGCGGTACTACGTTGCACTTCATATGCCTCTGTGATATAGCAGCATGCTACACCATAATGTTCAGTATTCAAGTATGTTGTGCTATGTGGTCACACATTAAGCTGCACAGTGCTTCACAAGCTTCTGTCGTACTATTTGGACAAAATTGCTACAGGGTCATCAATCAGCCAATCAGCTAGCCATCCACTGAAGGGCCCGTCACCATGGGAAACACTTCTCTCCATCCCTTCCTCCTCCACATCTTTTTTTTTTTTTTTCCTGTCTGTGTGCTTCATTAGCAATCATGAAGCCATTTGAAAGAGGAAGCAAGGCAAGATGAACCTATTTAACCACAGCTCACAGAGCCTGGGGAGGGAAGAAAGGGATGGGAGATTGGAGTTAGAGGACGAAAGAAGATAAAGTGGTATAGAAATTGAGATATTGGAAAGAAAATTTAAGTGGGGTGGAAAGCATGACAGATTACTAGAAAGAAGTTATTAGGGAGCAAGCACAAGCGAGAAATCTGGTCCAAACAGAAAAGCAGTCCGGGTTAGAAAAGGGAGCAGATGTAGGAGGCAAAGAACAATGGAGAAAAAAAAAGACATACATGGAGAAATGAGGCATAGCTGAATATAGTGGCTGATGATATAAGTGTTTCTGGGAGACTAAAAGAAAAAGATATGAAAACAACATCAGAGGTGAAGGGGGGGTAATTAAGGGAGAATCAGGCCATGAGGAAAATAGGAGAATAAGAAGCAAAAACCAAAAAAAAGAGAGCAAAAACAGATTAAATGAAAATGAGAAAAAGAAGAGGTAGAGCTACCGAAAGGAGGGAAAAGCAAAGCAGAGAGAGTCAAAGGAAGCATGAGCAAAGGCACTTGGGAAAGGAGTAAGCAGAGCAAATGTGATGCAAGAGTGCCAGCTACAGATGGAATGGGGGATATATAGCTTGGCCGTCATGGCTCTTGCATGATTGGTGAATGGCCTGGACTGCACCACGAGGAGTGTGGTGGGGAAACGGCGTGGGGGTGGGGACACATATAGCGGAGTGCAGCAGATAAGAAGTGCTGATACGAGAAATGGACTGGACCACTGGGGGTACTTGAGTAAGGGAGACTGGCGAATATAACAGCAGAGAGGATGGGAGGATCAAGAGGTTAGTGCAAATAGAGCTGCAGGGACAACACAGAGCAGCCATGTGCATGATTTCATTGACGAACCAGCAGCAAAACAACAAACATTATACTTGCTCTCCCATTCAAAATGAGAACCGAGCTCATTTTTAACTTAAAGGCGTTTTTTGCAGGACATTCTGAAACCCAATTATTTTGATGCAATCTCTTAATTAGACTTTTTCTCTCGTGTTAATTACTATGCACTGCAGCCCAGAAGATGGCTATAATAAAATGTTATTCCATTTAAATGACCTCAACCAATATTCATTATACTCAACAGCACCAGCAATTTATCAACCAAATCCTCAATAACGTCTATTGCAATGATCACTTTGGAAACATTTACTACTTATGACAAAGAGGCTATATTTTAAATTGTTCTGATCTCTGCCTTTTTTTCTTTTTAGAAAAGCCTGAAAATTGTGCACGCATTATGCTTAATCCTGGGACTTTGTTTTATCGACTGATTACTCATAATTAACAAGTGATTATGGGAACTGCCCAAAATATCTGCATCCCTGGTTTATGCGAGGGGATGTGTGCTACACACAGGCTAGGATTTCTGTGTGAACACTAGCCACTGTGCTAGTGGAGCAGAGAGGAGGCTATTCTAAGCAGGCCTGTGAGCGTGCTGCCTTGTGATTCAACATGAGTCAGGGCCAAAGAGTTGTTTGGTGCTAATGTCAAATAGAGGGACTGTACAGAGGGGGGGCAGAGTCAAAAGGGGAGACAGCACACCACAGAACGAAGCATAGATGCAAAGAACAAGGCCATGCTATGTAATTACACAAAGAGTTGATTTAAAAGACAGGGATTAACTTACTCTCCTTCGATGTTTGATTATAACAGAATGACTAAATAAACAATGTATTCTACACTGAGGACATGCTCTATAAAGATTGCATTATACATATTAAATCAATTTATTTTCAAGAAACATGTCAAGAAGACAGACGTGAGCATGTTGTTGATGAGCAGGAGGAATAGGTAAAGACAAGTGGATGTTTGCGGAAGCATCCGACTTTGACAGTGTGAAAATTGATGCAAATAGCCATATTCAGTGACCAGCTGGTGGTATGATTTGTTGTTACTGAGGTCAACGGAGGCAGAAGAAAAATTTTCATCACAGTATACTGCTGGCAACGAGCCCAGCGCCGTCTAAGCTGTAGTATTGAATAGGTGCATGCCAACAGACGCAGATATATATACTGTGGTCAAACTCGCACAGATTCTACTGCTAAAACTGAGACTGGTTGGCAGGTGGGCTGTGTGAGCTATTTTTGCCATGTGGAGAACCGCTCAAGTGTGTTACTCCCTGTGAGACAGAGTTTATTGCCCTTTTGGTGGGTGAAAAACATCCCTGTGTTTTCTTAGCAGCCACAGACGATGAAGCCTCACTTTTACGACCCCGTCCGATAGTTGAGGCCGAGGTGTGTGTGTGCCGTAAATCAGGTCCGCTGAAAGCAGCAAACAGGAGACTGAGACATATGTGAGGTGGGGTACATGTTAAGGGTTTTTTGTGCGCGTACAAACACATGCGCAAAAAAAGCACACTCAGAGCAAAGAAAAAGATGAAGCCACTGACCATTAATTTCACTGCTTTTTGTTGAGATTTACGTCCTGGAGAGAAATCATGATCACAGGCGCAGCATCACCAAGGATACTGTGCTCAGGATCAGCCCTCGCTCACCCACTCACAGACATGGACACACAGAAACGCACAAGCAAGACAGAGGATCCGAAGCCGCACAGTTCAAATACCCTGAATATAATCTTTACTTGACTGTGTTAGCATGTTTAATATCATCTCACAGGCTAAAACAGGGTGCAAAGGGACAACTGTTCCAATCACTGAAAACCATAATGTATAATTCAAAGATATCTGTATATGGTTGTGTGAAAACATCAGTGCGTATGCCATCATGTGGTACATCTTCTAGCCTCTGGTATAAACTGCTGCTGCAGCTGAAGCCACGTTTTGTTATACACAATTATAAATATTAAAAAGTACATGTATCAATAGGGTCAGGACAATGAAGACATCCTTTGACGACACTGCTGCTTCAATTTTCTGCTGCTGCTCAAAGATTTTTTTATCCTTTTTGCTACAGAAGCAACAGCACATGTATACTGTGGCACATGCACTTTGCAGAGGTGACTGGAATGACCTGTAATTTCCTCAGGCATTCAGGCATTTAGATTCATGTTCTCGCGTACAGACTGAACTACTGAAGGTGCACTGATGTGATTTTCCAGACCATTTTTGTAGTTTCCATGGCACTCCAGCATGTTCCCATGCAAATGCGGAGTCCATGAAAGACTAGAACAAGCCAATACACAATGTGCCCAAGAGAAAATCTTTGCTTTTATGCTGCATGTACGGACTAAAAGAAAGAAATCAGGACAAAGGGAGCCTTTCTTACAAAATCAGGAGACTGAGGTTTCATGCACCAAGCAGGGCAAATCGGGGTTACAGAGGGGGATTTCAAGGATGACAATGAGTATATCTGGGTGAGACATTTTGGTGATTGTGGAGAGGTGGAAGTGGGGTTATAAAATGGCCTCCTGCATTGCTGAAGACAGAAGAAAGGAGAAAAATGGACAAGGGACAGAAAATTAACTCAGGTGGAGAGCGAGAGCAACACATTATCTGTGATACCCTGAATTCATATGACAGAGGACAGCAGTGTCACACGAAAAAAAGATACAAAGGAAAAGAAGTGGGCAAGAAATGGAAAAGGAAGAAGAGGGAGGCAAAGGGCAAGGATAAGGAGCTAAGAGCTATACAGATGGGAAAGAATGAGGAGCACTGAAAATGTGATTGCAAAAGATAAGAAGCCCCTATCTGACACTTTAAGACGAGCTCAGCAGTCATTCTGTAGTAACTGTAGGAGCATGAATTTATACTGATGCGGACCTGAAGATGACAAGCAGTGTGCTAATGTCAAAGACTTGCTGAGAAAATGTGCACTGCTGAGCACAGAATGGCAAATGAAAGCAACGTCAAGATGAAAGCTGTGTAGAGCATCCACGGGTTGAAACGCTGTTTTCATGTGGTGGCAAAATTATTCAGTCGCTGCAGCAAACTGCTGTGTGTGTTTAAATGTGTGTGTGCGGTCGGGTCAGCAGTGATCTTTAAAGATCAAACAAATCAATAGCCAATCTCCGTTTGCAGTGGATAACTAAAGCCTCTCTGCATTGTAGGCAGTGAGACGTTTTTCATCCCCTACTTGAGTTTCCATCATTTAGCAGGGGACATTTAAATAATTTGTCAGGTTTTGTTAATGGATAATCTAAGTGGAATAAAATGTGGATGCCACTTCGGTGTACTCCAAACAGAAAGCAAGAGGCGAAATAAGCTCAAAAACTGTTCATGAGAGTGGGAGATCCCGACACTGACCCCAGCCAAGTTTTAATGGATCCCAAATTCACATCGTCTCCAAAAACGCTCGTACACCAAAACCTGCCAGCAGGTTTGAAAAGGATGTTATTTTTTAAAAATGAAAATGCCAAAATTACACCATTTATCAGAGCTACAGAGAGAACGGCCAAATATTCAACTTTCCGACAATCCTGGAACTTATCATGTCACATGTGACTTTCTGTTTCATGGTGTAAATGAACCAAATCTAAGCTTATAAATTGTGATATTTTAGCAGAATCGCTTTATTCTACATGTGCCTTTTAAAACATTTGCCAAAAACAAACCGTATTCCGTGTAAAACAAGGAACTGCGCTCATCGACACATCCAGAAAGCAATGACCGACTCAGTTGTGACCAACACTCGTGACAAAATTCAGGGACTTTTTAACTAAACTGGGATGTAAGTAGTAAGTTAATTTAAACACAAGACACTTGCCCTAAAAAAAAAAAAAGGATTCATACTCAGTGAAGGACCTAGGATCCCTAATTTGTCTCTATACCTACCAGTGAGCAGTGATTCCTAACACGTCTCTGGGGGTCATCAGGTGGAAACCTCCCTTCAACGGTGTTTCGCCTACTTAGTCCCACGACACCACCAGGAGGCTAGGCGGTGAACTCTCCAGAGTCACCCCCCCTAGTGCCAGTTCACACTGCTCCTACACAATCCAAACAGCACTGCCACGTTCAACTGATCCAGGCCCCTTTAGGAGATGCTCCAGGTAGTGACCAGTGCCGATGCTATCATTTAGCTAACTGCTAACTTCTAATGCTAACTGCTAATTCAACCAGCACTGCCACGTTCAACTGACCCCGGCCCGTTTAGGAGATGCTCCAGGTAGTGACCATTGCTGATGCTACCATTTAGCTAGCTGCTAAATGCTAATGCTGCTAAAATATCTATCGTATGCAGAGCCACCATTTCTACAAATGTTGGTAGCAGCTGTGGGCACAAATTGACTCCAGATTTTTCAATTTTGTAAATTAAGTTATCAAAGAAGTTCAACTTTAATTGTTTCATTTGTGTAATTTATGGCATTATAACCTTTTTGAGTTACTTTTAGCCATGGTTGTGCCGTTTCCATAGAGATGCAGAACTTTATATTGCGGGGGAAAATGAGCCTTTAGTGAGTAAAATGTGACATGAGGAAAAGAAAAAATATAGATGCAATTCTGGTGTGCTCAAATCAAACAGGGAGGGGAAATAAGCTCAAAAACTGTTTATGAGGACGTGACATCCCGACACTGACCCCAGCCAAGTCGTAATGGGTCCCAAATAAACATTACCTCCAAAAGCACTCGCTTAAAATACATTCCTTACTTTTTAGAAAAGAATGGGTTATCTTGCTGATCTAAGGTGACAGGGAAACAACACGATTGCTTGTAAACGGTTATCTCATTCCTTTTCCCCCTTTAAATCTAATTAGATTTTTGAAAAGAAGAGCACAAGTGCTGTGAAGTGGTCTGTGTCTGATGCAGGGCAGGGCATTATTGTTCAACGTCCGGCGATTTTTGGTTGCGTCTTAAGATGGGATTCATCCCTCTGTAACAACTGCTGAAATACTGATGTGTGGCTGCATGTTGTCTATGTGAAAGTGCTTGTGTAGGAGTCACTGTAGGAGTGAAACTGTGCCAGTCTAACCATACCACCTCCGCATACAAAGTGATCAAAGCATATGCTATCCTAGGAAACAGACAGAAAGCAGTATTTAAATCCAGTATCTGTTTATTAATGCCAGGCCAGACAACACTAAAACTGCAAGTTTGTGACATTTTCTAAGACTGCACTGGGACAGACTCAAAATTAAATCTGTGGACGAGGGAAAAGAAAATGTAAATATGAAGATTGAGTTAATTAAATGGAAGGAACTCTTAAACCTGGCAAATCCAAACATCAAGAAAAAGGGAGAGCATAATAACTGGATTGATTTAATTTTCTAAAAACATGACTACAAGAGTCTTCGGAGTGAGGAGAGCTCTTACTTACGTGAAGAGACAGTAAAGTCTGCAGCGCTGCTTTGTCAGCACTGCAGATACCTTGAACAATAATTGTTTTTCAGGGCTGTGTGAAGCATTTAAAAAAAACCAAGAACTTTTCAACAACAGGTGAATCAGAGGCGCTGTGCGGCCCCAAGCTGAGCACGACCTCATCAGCCTGGCTGATATAAGAGTACCTGCCCAACGGGGGAGCCAATAATTAGTCAGCTAGTTATACTGCTCTTCTTCCCCTCATCGCTCTCTTGTCGCTCAGTCCAGCTGATTAAACAGAACCAAAGACATATATAAAGGCTTGTATTCGTCCATCAGCTAGAGTTTTGTTGTTGTAGACACAGTAAAAATGACTTCAAATCAAGTTGTGAGCCATAGTTAGAGATGTACTCTAAGAAGACCTGGTGGCACAAGTCAGAAATAAAGCAAGTGTGTAGAAACGTGCAGTTGTGATGTGAGAAGCAGACAGCCTATAGAAAAATGACTGCAATGGGAATTTAATGCAATGAGAAGGAGAAGAGGAGGATGAGGCTCAGCTCACTGGAAGAATAGAGAGAGCGAGTAGAGGGAAATGATCAAACAAAGGAATAAAAGAGAGGGGCGAAATAGAAAGGTTAGGGTCTATGATTGGGTAGAGGAGAAGTAGAGGCGGCTCAGGGTAGAGGAGACTTGGCAAGCCTTCACCCTCCCACTCTGCTGGCAGCAGAGGCACAAACTGTTTGCTCACAGCAGTACATGCATCTATTAGTATTGTTCCAGGAGATAATAACTGTGTGTGTGACTGTGTGTGGATGTGTGTGTTCGAGTGTCAGTCCTCCGCCAAAAAGCGGCAAACGAGTCGCGATGAGGTGGCAGACGAACAATATGGAGCAGCAATAGAAAATATACGTGGAATTTGACTGTCTGCGGGTGTGTGGGACTATAGTGCTAAATGTCAGCACTATAGAAATACCAGAGGCCATGGCGCTAACAAGAGCCCAGCTCCTGACAACTTTCATTAGCATTCTTAGCAGCTGAGGACAGGCTATCAAAACATGTCGTAGTTGTTAACAAACCTTGTGTTAACCTGGTTAGACTGAGATGAGATGTTTAATATTTATTGTCCTTACAGTAACAGCTACTTATTTTGTTTAACCCACTGAACCCCCAAAATCTTTCGGGGTTTTTTTGTTTTCGTCAGAGCTAGATAAAAATCTGCACACCTTGATGCAACAATGAAAGTCATTTGGCTGAACTGCAGGCTGTGTTTACACCGAGCAGATAGGTGACAAGTATGGAAACACTGTAGAGATTTTAAAATTACTTGGTGTTCAGAGGGTTAAACTATGGACAGAATCCACTGTTTTCATGTTTCAGTTGTTCACAAACTGCAAAGAAATCCTATAGGAAAACACTGAGAACTGAAAGCTACTGGGATGAAAACCTGGAAGGTGTGGGTCTTCACCTCTCCGTTTCAATTATCCAACATCTGACACCAATACACCAGTCAGCCACAGAATAAAACCACCTGCTCAATATTGTGTAGGTGCCCTTCATGTCGCGGACGTTGCAGTGGATCCTTTTGATCCTGTAGGTTACAGGGTGGGTCCCTGGGGATCGGGCTCGTTCTGGTGAATCCTGAGGATGGTCTATGTAATTTAGATTTGGGGAGTTTGGAGGCTGGGTCAACATCTTGGGCTTTTTGTCGTGTTCCTGAGCAGTGTGACACAGGGATGCTGCTACCATGATGGGATGTTCTTGGACTGTTAAGGTGGGTGGTACATGTTAAAGTAGCATCCACATGAATGCCAGGACCCAAGGACCCAACAAACGAGATGATCAATACTACACACTTCACCTGTAATTGGTTTTAATGCCGTGGCTGATTGGCGCGTTTCCCCCTCTAGCATGAGGGAGGAGTCATATCACTTTATGAGTATTCGGGCAGATGAGTAGACCAACACGTAGACAAAAATGATTTATTGCGGACCTTGAAAGCATTGATCACTTCTCAGACAAGCATAGCTGAACACACTAAAACAACAGTAAACACTTTCACTTTAAGAGAGATTCAGCTGGCAACGAGTGCATTTTAAGAAACTGCAGTGCCCCGGCCAGCCTTTCTTGGAACTTCCCCTGCATACACCCCTGCACATTCAGAGAGAGATTCAGCCAGCAAAGGGGTTTAAAGAAACTGTATTTCTATAGCTGGCCTCAATTGAGGCTATGCTCGTGCACACATACACACGGCTTCCTGCCTGTCGCCCACATCTGCCATTAGCTTTATCTGTCTGAATTCAAAGCGGAGAGCCCAATCCCCGTTCGTTTTTTTTGAATAGATTTTGCAAGGCTTGTTCTTCCCTTTATGCCCCCGACTGTCCTCTGGGAAACATAGAAAAAGTGCGAGGGGGAGGGAGGGGAGGGAAAAGATGCCGATCGCTGACACAGCCACCGAGATAGCCCTCTCTCTTGTTGGTAAGGGATATAAAGAAATGGAATGAGGAGAGGAGGAAGATGGAAGGAGATGCTGAGATGGGGATAAGGGCGCAGGTGTGAGGACGTTATGCTGGGGTAAGCTGGGGAAGGATTACCGCTTCAAATCTCTCCTCTTTTTGGCCTTTATTTGGCGCTTATTTATGCAGATCTTTGAAGTTATATTCCTTCTCACGCCAGGTACACACACACACACACAGGCGCACAGATAAAGCAGCCTTGTGAAAGCAGAGGGAAAAGTCAAGAGGAGGAGGGGGAGAAAAAAAAAAGAGGAACCGACAAGAGGAGATGGGAGGTCTAGGGAGGTGTGCCCTCTACGCAGCAGGGGCCAGGCGCTGACCACTCAATAAGCGAGTGAGTGAGAGCAGACTGGCGTGAAACACAGAGAAACACATATGGAGGATGTGGGGAAGAGAATAAGTGAAGATGGCCTGTGTAAATAGTAGCGTGTGTGTGTGTGTGTGTGCTGGGCTCTTCAACCAAATGGAAAAGCACTGAAAAAAACAGAGAGAGTGGGAGAAAAGACTTTTTTTTTTAGACTTCTAAAGACGACGGCCAGCTTCAGTGTGCGTTTGCATGTACAAGGCTGCCTGTGTGCGCGTTTTCTGCTGGTATGTGTTTTAATCGTACAGCCAAGACAACATTGATGTGTGGTAACTGCTGTGTTGTCAAGGGAACTATTAGCCCCGAGAAGCTGGTGTCTGCTCCGCGCTCTTGCCTGTAAACACACGCACATAAATCCTCTTGCATGGATTTTAGCGATTACAAAGAAAATTATTCCTCTTCATAACCCCAACGTATAGATTCCATGTTTTAAGAGGCTATAAGTGGAGTTGCAGTTGGCGCAGGCTGCAAAAGCAGTGTAAACAACATAAATACACCGTTGTATTACATCTAATCTATGAATTTGATGTATGTATTGTAGAAACACGGAGATGAATGTGTATTGGTTTGTCAAAACTGTCAATATGTTGCGCTGTTGTGACATAGTCATCAACAGAATAGGATCAATTTAAGCATCAATAAAGCCTGGAGTCTTAGAGCCACTTCCTCAGGCTGGTTCATAAGACTCCACCGGTAAAGGACATAGTGTGTAGTACTAGAGCCGTATATAGTCCTTCTGGAGCAAGCTGCAACACAATTCTGTAGCAGTAAATGTCAATAAGAAGCAGAAATAGCTTAGGAATTCTCCAAATCAAGGGCAGAATTTATTTGCTGGTGATGAATGTGAACAGACTGTTAATTTTGCCTCCGATGCCAATCACACGGCATTTTTGTTACAGTGTCAAACAGTGTTCATGTTTAGATAACAAACACCTAGCGGCCAGCAGCTCAGAAGGCAACACAGCAGGAGGAATTTGGGTGTTTGTGTGTGTGTTCAGAGTGCGTGCATGAAGCTGTGTGAAACAGTATTTTCTTTGTGGGTCAGGCTCTAAAGGGGCAAAAGGAAAAGAGTTTACAGAAAGTAACATGCACACAAAATTCACCGAGGGGGTGCAAGTTCGGGGAATTGGAGACAACCGTGAGACAAAGAGGAGAGTGGAAGTGCATGTGAAAATATTGATGTTAATTTAGTGAGAAGAATAATAAGCCAATGACATACAAACAGCAAATTGAGAAATAAGTAAGTAGGGGTGGACGATCTTAATTTGGCATGTAATCTGCTTTTCAGAGGAATCATACAGATTGCATCGTTAAATAAATCAATAAAAGCGCCGTCCAAACTTCGCTATTCCATGTGAACTAAGCTAAAGTGTGATTGGTTGTGACACAATTAGGACGACGCTGATGTGGTACATTACGCATCGTGGAGGTGCAACTTATTTCGTTAACAGAAGACAGCATGGTGGATGAAGAAAAGCGATGAGCAGAATCCTGATATGAATAATCACTTTCAGTCCGACTTTTCAAAATAAAAAAATGGGCCTTTAGTTGTAAGCTAAAGTGACTGTGATCATCTGTTCAACTAAATCTGTGGGAAGCATTGTGACTCAGTTTGTGATTCTGTCCCTAAAGATCAAGGACATACGTTCTTTTGACTAGACCGCCCACTGCATAAAAGCAATAAAAGTGAAGCTGCTTCATGAGGTAGAACAAAAGATGAAGGGGAAGCAGCTGACTAGAAGAAGAAGAAGGATTAACAAGGCAACTCATCAAAGCTCAGGCATTCTCAAACTTGCTTTTAGACTGAAAAGATGTCGTGCCTATTGCCTGACCCGTCAAATATCCCCTAAAGAACAACTTCCTGTCTCTATTTAAAACATGACCGTGTTGCAAGTGTCATTTTATCATGAACAAGGAGTAAATACTTGTGATAAAAAGCTCTTACAAGACTAAAATTAGCCCAACATTAAGGCAACTCCTGTAACGAGTCATTGTGTGTGGCTTTATTCAATTCTCTAGTCAATATTCCACAGCAACTCCCAATTCTGATTTCTACATATCAACTCTTTGTCTTCCCTTTCTTATCAATCATCATTTTCCTTTACTTTTCATCTCTGGACTATCGCAGCCTGCATTCACGTAAACAGGTGGAATAAAATGACAAACTGAAACAAGCTGCGCACAAAACTGCTCTTTATTTGGAAAACAGATGAGCGGAGAAGCGATTTTAAATGAGAGCCAAAAAGAAGAAAAGAAGTCAAATAACAAGACGAGTAATGACGTGTGTGTGTTGACACAGCCGATGGCTATCTGGCTCCCTGCCTTCAGTATTCTCAGCCGGACCAAAATTCAATATGTAGTTTGGCTATTATCCTTTTAAGTGAGAGGGACCGGAGTATAACTGGAGAAAGGGCAAACAAAAAGGCAAACAAAAGGCGCGACGCAGACAACAGAAGCCTTTCCTCCTTTTCCTTCTGCTTCAATACCTTATAACCTATTCAGTCTTCTGGCCTCAGGTTCAGTTATAATATAAGAAATGTGTCTATGAATATGAGCTCTCACACTATTGCCCCATGTCCTATACCTTCATATTGCCTAACAGTGTGTTTTCTCCATTAAATGTAGAAAAAAAAGCAGCTAGAATGTAATGTAGTGTGGAGGAAAAAAAGAGTGGAGTGTAAGAAAGAGAGTGAAAAGTGAGATGAATATTAAAAAAAAGTATACAGTGAGACAGTGCAAGTGCATGAGAGCATTATACTGTTGCCCTCAGTGATGTGGAAGAGTACTGCAGTGCCCTTCATGTAGAGGAAAAGGCTTAAGAGGATTCGGTTGGTCCCCAAGTACAGTGTGTGCCTGCGTCTCTGCACTGTTTGCAGGTTATGCTTATCAGGGTGGACGGTGAAGTTGCAATTCCATCACACACAAACACAAACACACACACACACACCAGGCGCGCACGTTAAAACACAAGGTCGACCTCGTAAACGAGTTGTGGCGATAAAGCGTTGAGCAGGTTTCTCCCTTCCTCTCATCTCTCCATCTCCATTCAGGCCCATCTATCTCTCCGTCACTGCGATGGTGTGAATGCGTTTATGTGGCCCACTCTGTTCACCTTCAGGCTATAATTCACTACTTTCAAGGAACAAAGCCGCCCAACAGTGAAACCGATCCACACAAACAGACCGAGCAGCACTTTACTAGCCGAATCCCCCCCCACCCCCCAGTGACACCAGCTAGTTTAAAGCAATGTAGACGAGCTATTGTGAGCAACACAGTTTATGGTCTGTCAATAGAAACAACTATTAATGGCGTAACGCGCAAAAAGCAAGTTTCAAGGTCAATCCATAAATTAGGAAATGAATTTCAGTTTAGACTAGCATGGTCTGAAAGTTGCCTTGCATTTACTGCTGTACTCAACTGAGCCACACATCCATCATCAACAGAGAAACACAATTACAACTCAACTATGACCATGAACTGTAGATAAAGATGGATGAACCCTCTGTGACGTCACCCATAGGTTTCCTGAAGAGCGGCCATCTTAGCAGTGTCTAATTCCGGGCTTATCTGTTAGTGTCACTCAAAGTTGCCACACCTTTAATTTTAGTGCATTACTTTAAGTCTTAATACAATTTAAATGGATGAGTTATATAAAAATTCATCCCCCATATAGTTGTCATGAACAGTGAACCTAGCTGTAGACACTAAAACTGCTTTTAGCACCATCCTGTAAACATGTTTATTTCTGCTATAAAATTTGGCATTTTAACAGGAAGGTCTATGAGGATGGACTGTCCTTTGATTGCGACACATGGCCACATCGAAGACTTAAAACTGGACCGATGGATAAATGGATCATACAGTAAAGGCTTCAACAATACAAAGATATTTCTTTGAGCTCCACTCAGGTTTGTTTAAACATCAGAATTAATGCATAAATTAGGACATTCAAAATATCTTTATTAGAGTCCGACTGATAGGAAGTAAGAAATTCTGATATCGATGTATCTGCCAATATTGTTTTCATACGTTAGTTATATTGAAAGGGGTAAAAGATGGGGAAATTGTTTATTAACTTGACTCCGCACCATCGTCTGCTCAGCTGTGATACTCTACTACATGTGCTGCAGACAGTACTGACCGTACAATAGAGTCCGAGTTGCTGGACCAACTATGTGATGACACTGTTTTTAAAATATTCTAAGCATCATTCTCTGCAGTCGAGCTCTAATCCTTACCTGATATATATATATTTTACTGTTGTTACTTAACTGAAATCATTAAAAGCCCCATCTGGGTCACATATTACTCTTAGATAATAAAAACTTACTTGTGTGTTACTGTTTCTGGCAACAAGCTACTATATGATGGTAAAAAGCATTAAATATTACTTGCATGGATATAGTCCAAACCGGTGATGCTGTTCAGCTTGTGCCAGAGTTATGAATGGTTGGGGACAGATCCTGTCTGTGGCTATAAAGCAGCAGTAATCTGGATATGGGGCTGCCTTCTGCACTTGTGGTTTGTTTAACTACAGTACGTGATGGGAAAAAAGGACCTGAGGGGCAGTTCACCGTCCCCACCGTCTGTCTCGCTGACCAGGAAACCACACCATGCATTATTCATTATGTGTACTCATTCTCTCTCTCTGTCTGTCTCCAACACACACACACACACACACACACACTGTGCATGTGTATGCTAAAGTAGGAGAAAAGAGAAAACAAGTCAAAAATAGACACCAAACCAAAACTGGCAAAACAGGCCAATATGAACAAGAGAACGCAAGGCAAGTGTGTAAGAGGAGATGGAGAGAGGAAGAGACGTGGTCAAAGACCGCGAGATCCAGTACTTGTGTAATCGACCTCATGCCAAAATAATTCAAGCTTGATCGGAAATCAATGTGAGAGCATGGAAGATGTGAAGAAATTCAATGCTGTCCTGCGGGCCTGAATGGCAAAATAAGACGTATAAAAGAGGGTCAAATCCAAGAAGGATGCATTCTGCGTAGCTGTGCATGTGTGAAGAATGCTAAATGAATTGATCCGAGCCGCCCTGACCACAGTCGTGCACAGACGAATAGCAGGAAAGACAGACAGCTAGGTAACACTTCAACTGCGCACATGCCACAGTGTTTCTTGTGTTACTAGTACAATGAGAATTACCACACAGAACAGACAGCAAAATCCTCTTGATACTACAAAAGGTATTGGGTTTATTAACATTTAATTAAAACGCTCACCAAGAAGAGTTATTAAAGCGGAGAGATCTGGAGAGGCAGGCATTAGCGAGGCATCTGTGATGCCACGCTGGCACAGTGACTCATCAACGCTCCACAACACAACCTCCTGCAGGTCTGAAGGCAGCCTGTGCCAGCCCCCACTCACGGCAGCCTGATGCACAGTGTTCATGTCACAAGGTGGGAAAGGTGGGTGTGTGGGGGGACCCCTTTAAGGTCCCCTTTTTTAAGGACAACGTGACATGACACCAAAATAAACTGACACCCTGCACATAGAGAGGTAAGTTCCTGTGTATGTTTATGTGTATTAGGACTTTGGCAATTATGTAAAACTGCTAATCCAATTTGGTGTTTTTTTGTTTGTTTTTTGCCATATTACTGCAGTTATGATCATTCATTTTTCAATGGCCCCAACATGTTGATTTTCCACTGCAGCTAATACTTTTTGTGAAATAAAGGGTTCCATCAAACTGTTGACTAGGAAACAAACCACCTACTGAAAAGCAAACAAAGAATGACTTGGAATAATGATGTGTTGCTTTTTATGTTATTTCAGGTTTTGTCAAGTCTAAAATAATCCATCACAAGGGCATACGACACGATTTGGTTTCTCACAAACAACACAGATGTTTTCATGGCTCAAATGTAAAGCAACTTTATGTACATAAGGTATGGATATAAAAATCGAGAGGTAAGGCAAGGTAAATATGCAGAAAGGAATACAGCTCACACATTATAGCCAGTTTTCCTTCTTAAGTCAACAAGTGGGAATGTAAGCTATGGGGTTTTTATATGTGCGAGACAGAGATAAATGTTCGTGAGTAGGCAGTCGGGGTGGTGCATTAGACGGGAGACCACCCAGGTCAATAGAAGTGACAGTATACGTAGGCAGAACAGCACACCGCATATTACTGTCCACTTAGCCTGCTCTCATCCCTGCTCAAGCACTCCATCTCCGCTTCACCCCTTTTTCTTCCTCTTGCTTCCTCTCCCACATGGCGATCACTTATGCAACTATATACAAAGACGGCTCCAATCAGAGCTTCTGTCTGTGCTGATTAATGCAAAATTAAAACAATAAAGTGTCTAATTAGTCCGATCCATTTAATCGAACATAACATAATAAAAAGGCCACGAATAGATGCATTTGGGAGTTACATTTGCAAAATGCGACTTTCAACAGAAAGCATCAACCAGCACAGATTTTTAAAATGCAGCTTGCTTTGACGCCAGCATCCCTCTGTCCTCATACGCATCAGCTGGAATGACGCTCACAAGGCGTGCGATATTTTAATGAGGCATTAGGAATAGTTTAAATATTGAATTTTATTAACACTACACCGCCAAATACGTCCCATGTCTAGCTGAGTCAACCTAGATAGACACGTCAATGCAGTAAAACTCCTCTGTTTCGCCTCCCTCCTGGTTAGGCTGAGCTTTTTGAAGTTGCCACCCAAAAGCATAAAGAAAAATCAACAGAGAGGCGCAGTGGCTACGATAGTGAATGGATGTTTTTTGTCAATGGAAGGTGGGAGGTGAGAGAAATTAAATGGGAGACATCAAAAAAGAAAAGGGAAATGTCTGGGGAGTGGTGTTTACCAATGTGTTTTTCTTTTTTTTTTCTCCCTCAGAATTTCTGTGCTGCTGTTTTGGTTCCACGCTGGGAACGGGAGCAGTGTCTGTCAGAGATTAACACTACACAGAGAGAGAGCTGGGAGAGAGACAGAACCGGAGTGAGAGGAGGGGGGGAGAGACGAGGAAGAAAGGGAGGGATAAAGGAAGACAGAGCTGATAAACACAAAAGTGATTTTTTTTGTTTTTTTGTTGTTGTTTTTTAAAGAGAGAGTCTGAAAGTGAAAGAAATCTTTTTAAAAAGCAACAGAGAATCACCCAAGAGACACAGAGGGGAAATCAGGGGTAGTGGTGGCGACGGCGGTAGCGGCAGCGGGGAGGGTTATAAATAGAGTAGACAGAAACCAGGGCCTCTCCCCTCACTGGATGCCACATTAATTATGCATGTCTGCATCAAGAGAAATTAAAACATAGCTGTGTGGCAGTTTAGAGAGAAATTGAGAAAGGGGGGAGGGAGAAAATGGGAGGCGAGGATGGAGAGAGCAACGAGCAGATGTCACTCAGAGATTTAAAACTGGACACCAAAGACGACGAGGGAGGCGCGAGTGAAGCACAAATGAGTAGAGAGAGAGAGAGAGAGAAAAGGCAAAGCGGAAAAGAAAAAAGGCTATTAGAGAAAGACCAAAACAGCAGTACAAAAGCCGGAAAAGAGAAAAGTGTGCTTGTGCCTGCACCCAAACTCAATTTCAAAAGGACGCGAGAGAAAGAAAACAGCTAATTACAGAGTAGTGAAATACGGAAGTGTGGCGGGGGGGAAAAAAAGCACACAGGCAACTGAGTCAACATGTCATCAGCTCAACAAAGCCTCCAGAAAACTCAAAATGGCTGTCGAGCGGCGTAAGCGAGGAAAAATATTTTATGAATGCAAATGAATGTGCCACCAAAACCCGAATCAGATGTTATTCACGTGAGGCCACCTTAGGAACATCTTGGAAAGCGCGCCGCAATCAGATGCTATTCACAGCTGAATCAACAGCAGAATCTCATGCTAATGAAATCAAATGATCCATATTCATGTTGGAGCGCGAACACACCTTAATGACGTGTTTCGGTTATGCTCGCTACCCTCACAGGGGTGGGGAAGACGGAGATAAGGTCGGCTAAAGGGCACAGACCACTTCTTACTTTCTGCCCTTCTTCATCACTGTAATTCTGCTGCTGCTAACTCTTCTTAGAACTCCTGCACTTCCTCTCACCTCTTCAGTCCAGCTTTCTCTCAGGCAACTCTATCCTGTTACATTGAGAGGGACTGTGTGTATGACATTACACTATCATGTGACTATTCCAGCTAGATGTGTGTGTGCTTCTGAGCTTCTCCCTCCTCGCCATGATCCAATTTGCTCCATCGAATTCTTTCAACTCTGGGATTTTTCAACTACTTTTTGGACGATTGTGCCTTTTTTTTGGAAAACTGACAGCTCATATGTGTGAATGCTTAACTGTGTTGTTATCTACTCGAATGTGTCCCTCTGAGAGTGTGACTGTGTTTGTGTTTCGTATTAGCCCAAACAGCAGGTCAGTGCAGGCAGCCAACCAGCCCCCACACTGGGCTCAGGACTCATTATATGGCTCGGTCCTGCCTGCTAACTCCCACCTACCTGCGAAAAACTTGCTGACACCACCGATGACTGGCAAGGGAGAAAATGTGTGAGGAGAATGCGTGTATGGATGGAAGAGGTTATGAGCATGATAACAAATGCTTAATTTAATCTTGTGAGCATCAACGAAGAACTGCGGGGTGGCAAAGCAAGTTTACAAGTCTAATGAATTTGACAAAATACATAGTTTTAAGTGTGTATATAGTAGGGCTGGGCGATACATCAGAGCAAAGTTAAATGCCTCATTATAGTTGACAGAATATTACTAATTACCTTTATTTAAAAAGACCTACAGGAAAAGGGTTTATTATGAATGTAACCACTTTATCATGGCACACGTAATAATTTTAACCCTCGGAAACCCAAATTTCCAACAGTCCTTGAACTAATGATCTGTGACGCACTGTTAGATCTGAGTTATCCTACATGTCTTATTTAAAAAAGTGCCTAAAATAAACCATTTACTCTTCCAAGATTCTGTCAAAAACAAAAAATTTTGCACTCCATGGCGCAACCGTGAAGCCTTCAGTGACTCAGTTGCACTCAACACTGACCTGACAAAAATTCAAGAACTTTTTGGCTTAACTGCAGGCTGTGCTTGCACAGAGCAGATACACAAATTCCAAATTTAAGTAGTAAAATGTCTACAGTATGCAGAGCCACCATTTCTACAAATACTGGTAACACCTGTGGGCACTTGTAAAAATGTTGTACATGTTGATTCCATTTTGTTAAATGAAATAATCAAAGAAATTCAACTTTTCTTTTTTATGATTTGTGGCATGGTCACTGTGACACACTCCACAAAAGACACTTTTCTTATCTTCTAATCATGGTTGTGTGGTTTCCACAGAGGTGCAGGACGTCATGGTGAAGTGAAAATTGAGGACACAGTTTGTAAAAATGTGATAAGAGAAAAAAGGCCCAGGAACTGTTTGGAGCTCGGGGAATGTTCCTTCAACAATGAAAAACACCCTCAGTGCTTCATATGTATTTTAATGAAACTATCAAACATCCTAGTAAACAATTTTCTTATTGTTCTTGATGGAATGTCTATCACCAGAACATTTAAGTATCATTGTACAGCCCAGCCCTAGTATAGAGGCATCTGTAAAAACATAAATAAATCAAACTTCATATGAACCTGCTCCCGCACCGGCTCATGGGTCACATTTTGCATCCCTGCCAATCGAATTCCCATGCTGCTTGCATCAATTATTTCACAGTCAAGACTTTCTTAATACAACCTATGTCACTAGCTTGCCACACACACACACACACACACACACCAATCTCACACACATATACACTTTAACATTAGTCCACCTGCAACGCTGGCTAAGACTCCATTTCCATGACAATTAAACACCGGAGGACAGTGGAGTCAGCCACCCTACGCAAAGAAGCCCTTTAAAACGGAGATAGGAATGGAGAGGGAGAGCAAAAAAGAGCAAGAGAGAGGGAGTGTGTGGCCTGGATAAGTGGTGCCAGGATTATAGCTGGTTCCATCATGGCTTTGGTCCGTTCACTGCTTCTTATAAAAACCTATTAGCATGTGAATGAACAGGCACACAGTGGATGGAGTTTTCTAAAGCCCAGGAGCACTGATCCACTATCAGGTGAGCTTTCCGTAAACTGGGAGTAAGCAGGGGGAGGATGGTGTGTGTGTATGTGTGTGTTCTGGGTGGGTAGTCTATTTGATTGTGTCCACTTTTGTCAGAATTTTTGTTGAGATTTGACATTACTCGAGGAAAGGCTACAGTGCTTTATACGCTGTGTAATAAAGCTGATTTGGGAGTAAACAATTGGATTTAAAACCTTGGCGAACACATCGAGGGAAAACCCCAATTTTCAGTCGTGCTGCAGTATATAGAATAAACGCAGACGACTGAAATCGAATAGCAATAAAAGAAGAATACACAGCATAGAGCAATAATCAGCTTAATAAAGTTTGTCCTGACAATATAACTTACTGACATTAAGTTGTTGATAAATAGAAGAAATACCTTCTCTTGACATCTGAAATAACATCTAGGAGAAGAAAAGAGACCCTGTCTGCTCTATATGATTAAAAATACTATCTTGTAAATATTGTATTATTTATACTCAGTGTATAATCAGTGGTGCATGTCATTATAGATATGAAAGTTATCAAATACATTTTTTATTATTTGCTGCGTAAATAAAATGAGTTTCAATATTCAGAGTGTAGCAAATGTAGAAAAACAAAGCCAGAATGCATGTTGGAAACACATTTTCCAGCCAAAGTAGCTGCTCTTCTTATCTGTATCCATTGTTCAGAGTCTAACAGACAGTATTCTTCTCACATCTCTGAACTGAAGTGGTCTTGTGCTCAAGGCAAACTAAAATTGGAGTGTGAAAGTAAAACGCAGCAAAGTAGGTACTAAAACTTGGACCATGAACGTTAAAGCAAAAAAGAAAAGCAGGGTAAGAGCCAAAACGGCAGAATAGCGAGAGTTCCCAACATGTGAACGGGCAGTGAAACAATAGGAAGTGATACAAGCCGGGCCAGAATGTTCTGCTTCATTGCTTACCTCCCTTTGCAGCACCAGCTCTTTGGTGAACAGCATGGCCTCGTCACTGAAGGGCTCAGCCACCTGCATCCCTCCGGGCAAGTTCCGGGAACTACGTGGACATTCGATACCTGGCCAAAGACAACACGGGTGCAGGAGTTAGAGGTCGGCACAGCTGCTTATCAAAAGAACAGCAAGATGCCTGAAATCCGTTTAGCAGGATTTGGCATGATGAGACAAAAAAACAAAACCAGGAGGAATGACTGGGTTGATTAAAAAAAATGAAGAAATAGTCCAGGAATTAATACAAACATCCACAAGTTGGTGAATAGACTTGTTGTATCCACAATTTTTAAAACCTCTTGTGCTCCCGATACCTGATGCCACCTCCTCATCCTTCTTTACAGGTCAAGGTCAAAATCCCTTTGCCGCACATTTTCACAAATGCATGTCAGTGGCACAACACGCTGTCATTCGCGCTAAATTGCTCGTCAAGGGGTCACTCCTGAGTGCACGGAGCAGTTCTGTATAACCCATTTCCACTGAATATCAGTCAAAGTGAAATTTCTGTCTTTGGAACCCCTTTGACAGCAACATCACATTTTCAGAACCCTTTTTTTTATAGTCAGAAATGGATGAGCTTCAGGGCAGAGGTGGGAGGAAGAGGAATAAGAGGGTGTAAAGGTGCTAAAAGACCATACAATTTCTACCTGTTTAAAATATACTGGGATTAAAAGGACGTGCATGCCGAACAGAGAATTTCTACGTCTGAAGGTGTGAAGGTGAATTGGCTTTAAGCTAGTGAGAATATATGTGCTGATCTTAAAACTTACAGAAAGTTTAGGTTCTGTGCAAAGCCTTCACACACATTATGAATTTTTCATGTACAGCCTGTATCAGAGGAGCATACCTAGCTTCAATTCAAACATCCGTCTTTGGTCTTTTACACTCTTTAGGATTCTGTATACTGTATTTTCATGCAATATGTCCACAGAGCAGCATGCTCCCTTCCAGCAAATGTTGAAAATGGAAAAACTCCACAGAAGTTTATCCGCCGACATCCCGCTCTCTCCCAATTCCTGAATTAATAAGCAATTAAATCCCTTTACAACTACAAATGCACATCAACAAGCAGGTTGCTGTTCTATTGTTTTATGCAGAGGAAGCCTAATGATAGTTTCAGCTGGGAGTTAAACCCTCCAGCACTGTGCTAATAAAGCAACAGCTCTCTCCTAGGGTCTTTCTTCCCGCTTTGACTCAAGGTTTAATTTAATGAGCTTCACTGGCATGACAGATATACCGCCTCAGGATGGATTCACAAATACATGACAGAGAAGGAAAATCTGATTTGTTAGGGCATCCTGGTGACACAGTGGTTAGCAAGGGGATCTCACTGCATCAGGGGCTTTGAATCCATCTCCTAAGTTTTGTTTACACTCTCCGGTGTTCTCTCCTTTTGAATGGAGATGTATTTGTATAAGAAGTGTTTCAGAGACATGTCTCGGAGGAAAATGATGATTTTGCTCCAATATGACCTACTGATAAAAAATAAAGTACTTGATCGACATGTTGACATGAAGTATGAGTTTATGATAGCCTTAGTGCTTTATGTTTCCCATTAAATATACATCAATCAGGCATAACATTATGACCACCTGCCTAGTATTGTGTTGGTCCCCCTTATGTGGTCAAAAATGCTCTGAACCATTGGGCATGGACAAGAGGACCTCTCAGGGTGTCAGATCGGAAGAGCACACGTCTGAACTCCAGTCACGTCGGCAC
>OMNN01098663.1:0-21486 GCA_900302755.1 Chromis chromis
TAAATGTATGAAATATACATTTTTTGTCATTTACATCCTCTTTTATGTCACCAAATACCCTGATATCTTTAAGGATTTCATATCCTTGGATCTTACTCAATGTTGGCACATATTATCCCTTAATACTAGACTTTTCCCACATGTCCAAAATATGTGGGAGTGATTAGCATCCATAGTCCACACTGTGTCCAACATTGTTGATTGGAGTTTTTTACTTTGAATACAGGGTGTAAAAAAAAAATTATAAATCAACATTTTCCACTAAATTCTCTCTATTTCTTTAAACTTGTTGATGAGTGTTGTGTTGCCCACATAGAATCCTCCTCTGTTCATTTTATGTTAATTCTTTGTCATGAAAAGTCCCATCTTTGAGCAACAAAAAGATGTATAATACAAAAGTCGACTAGTGATATTTTCCAATCCATATGTAGCTGCATGTCACAATCTTACAAAACAAAATATATAGAATACTTTGAGTGAAATACTTGATCACAAAAACAAATGTATTTATAATTTTCTTTGAACTTTTAAACTGGCATGTTGTACCACAAAAACACAAATATTGAGTTCTGGAGCTTCAAAATGGTTTTATTTAAGAGTGGTCAAAGTCACTGCAGAAGAGTCTTAAATATAACTTCTTTAGTCCCGCTTAAGTGCTAAAATACAAGCTACCTACGATTTCCAACTCAGCAATGTTTGCTCCAAAATTCCTGCAAAAACTGGATCAAAACTCAGTAAGGTTTTCTGATGACTGCATCCACAACTGCGGTAACTGGTGTCCTTTCAGCTCCTTTCTCAGTCTGTCACAACATACACCAGCTGCCAAGCCAGATTTAATATGACCGTGACACCCAACACATCAACCAGAGCTGTCATATGGACGTATAGAGACGCATCACGCTGACAGGTAGACAGAGAGCCAAGCTGGTTGTCTGTCAGCAACTCAGACGCTTGTCTGACCTTCACAGCTTCTCATATCTGAATGTGGCTTTGTGTGGCCGAGGCTGGATGGTATACAACTGCCGAGCAGCGAAAAAAAACCAAAAAGTGATAACAAAGGAGGATATCAGTTAATGCAAGTAGACCAAAATACCCACACACCTTCGTCCTATAGCCCTCATCTGACCCCAGCGCACACATAACAGTGAGCCACAGCCGAGTCCATCTATCTGTCTGCCTGCAAGTGCGCATCAGACCATTAAGTCCGACTCAGCAGTAGACGGAGAGCCCTATAGCAGGAGAGGTAATGACAGAAGGAAATCGCACTCTGGATAGCGCCTCCTCACTCGTGTGTGAGTCAGAGTGTGAGCACTTAGAGGGTGAATGAATGTGCAAAAGTTATCAAGTATTTATTGCCATCAAGACGCTAATATCTCGAGTCTTCAGTTTATTTCTCCCGTAATGTGATCAAGGTTTATTAGGAGATCCATCATAAGAACACTGGCAGAACTGCAGATGTGCAATTCTGTTTCCACATCTAATAAGGGCACAAATGATGCAATATAATGTTGGAACACATTAGGCTAAACAAACAAAAGGCTTGGTTTATGGAAACACCAGCAGCAAACGGGGAAGTCGGAACAGCCGCTGAGAGCAACACGGCTGGAAAGATCTTACTGCGTGATGCTTCTGTTTGATCTCCACTCACTACCTGCAGAATTTCACACACTTTGCAAAGTTATTAATGTCACGTATCCGACCTCGGGCATTTGCCGCATGTCCTTCCCCACTTTCTCCCATTTCTGACTCTATCCACTGTCCTATCGAATAAAGGTGGGGAAAAAAAGCCCCCCCCCCAAAACAAAACAAAACAAACAAACAACAAAACATGTAAGGCTATATTTTAAAGAAACGTAACCTAATTGTAAATGTTTATTATATGAAGCTTATGTGTGAGTTCAGTGAGGGAAATCTGTTTCCTCTCTGTTCCTTTCTGTGAATATGGGCTGTTACTGCTGCTTTATTCTCTTCATCACTTCAGTTTTCCCACACTGTCAAAATCACTTCAGTCTCAATTTTAATGTCACAACACTTGTCCAACGATCCATCTGCCCACGTTCTCTGGTCCTATATGCCTGTAAACCCTGTTTCTTTGTAATTCTTTCCCTTTCAGATTGTCAGTCCTGCTTCCCTCCTCCTCCCTATCTCCACAGCATCCGGTTTGTGCCGGGCATCTAGATCAGGCATCTGCTACCTTTGCTCCACCACCATCAGTGGTGTGTTTGGTGTTCTGTCCTTAGGTTCTACCTTCATCTGGGACTCTGCTCTATGATGAGTCTAACCATGACAATACTTTGATTTAGCATGCTCGGTTTTATATTAAGTACAGATAGGGGGTTAAAAAAAAAAGGCAAAACAAAAAAAAACAAAACCAAAGAGAAAATGTGCTAAATGGTGATGTTAGCATTGTAACATGCTCACAATGTCAATAGCAACATTCTGATTATTATAGGATGCTAAACCTTTGCTAAATAGCACTAAACACAAAGCAGACTTCATCCTCTGCTCACCATGAATATCACTGAGTAACCCTAATCCTTCAAGTCAGCCAACAGTGAAATGTTTCAGTTTGGACCAAAGCGGATGCCCTCCTTAGAGCAATGCCTCTAGCATGGCTAAAAATGTAAGCAAGCACAGTTTATCAAGAGCACAGGTCCTGTCTTTCAGTTACACATTAATTATTAACACAGCAGAATCTACATTGGACAGACAGGGTGAGAACTGAGAACCAGGGAACTTTTTCAGTTTAAATAAACGAAGAAAAGGCTCAGATCTACAGGCGTACGAATGTATTGAACTTGAGCTTCTGCCCAAGTTTCCTCTGATATTTCCTTACTTATTTCTCCCACTCACTGAGCGAAATGAGACTTTTTGGAGTCAGTGAAACTGTCGTCTTAGAACAGATCAACTTTTCGCACTTTTGAACAAGCTGCTTCTTCGCTGCCGCTGCCGCTGCTCTGCTCCGTCTCTCCTCGCTCGTTACATTTTAACTAATCTCACTGTCATGTTCCTGAAAGAGGCAACCGTGGCTCCTACATAAAAGAAAAACTAATCCCTAAAGAAAACACACCTACTGCAAACAACCCCAGTGCATTAGGGTTCCCAGTCTGTGAGAAGTGCTTACTGCGCTCATACTGCATTGATTGGAGCTGCCTATCCGATTTTTAATCTGTTTATGGGGAACCTGAACCACACAGAAACACTAATAGGTAGAAGCTAGTGGTTGAGAGGCAGAAAATCACAGCTCGCCTGCTGAGAAGCTGTCATCTCCTCTACCCCTAGCTGAGTGCTTACTCTGCACTGTTCACGCTTTATAATGCACAAACACACACATGCATCATCCAGGGACAGAGATAGAAACACACTGTGAGTATGGGAAATTGTCATGTTGTGCAGAAAAACTGACATACTGACATGGAATACAAAGGCCATAATATACGGTATAATACAATAATATTGTACAGCATACATATATGCTATAATGTCTGTCACTTAATCCACATTCCATACCACAGACCACGTATGGCCCTGCGTAAGACTTTATGTCCCATACTGCGCGTCTCCCATTGGATCTAATCCGAACCCCTGCTGCTAAATCTGACAGGGACAGAGTGTGACTGTGTGAGAGAGTGAGACAGAGTGGTGCTGGAGGAGTGGCAGAAACTAAAAAGCTGATTAACTGTTGTGTGCATTTTTCTAGAATTAGTGCTTCTTTAGTCCTGCACATACTTTTCTTTCATGCCTTTTCATTTGTTGTTCCCAGGCCCACTTTTTGGTCGGAAATATGTACGATATCCATTGTAGGAAAAGCAGTTCTCACCTGCTATCTCTCTCCGCGGCTCCACCCTCAATGACAGTCTTGACAAAGATGCCCAGTTTCTCAAGACCAGCGTCAGCACCAACACCCATCCCGATGATACTGATCCCGAGGCCGTCCTCATCTGGAAACATAAAGAACACACAGTTAAAGTGGGAGTGTCTATATATGTGTAAATGTGTTGTGGGTTTTCCATTTCCTAACTTTCCAATCATTTTGGTTTACCCAAAATAGCCTCAGCTACCAATAATATGGATGGATGAACACATTAAAAAAGAAATACAATTGATTTATTAATTAACTGGAGGGACAGACAACCACCTACTAGACATAAACTGCCCTTCACATAAATAGGGAATATGCTGGATGGGAAATTCCCTCCATCCATCCCCATTGTGCATTAATTATTCACGAGTTGTCGGGGTTGCATAACAAGGAGTGGATGATGGAATCCTACAACTTCCAGTCAGTCTATTTTAGGTTCTTGGCAATAGTGAATTTCAGCAGAGGAAAATCTAAACAGGACAAGACAAGTGAAAAAGATGCAATATCACCTCTTTGTAGCTCATGCTGGAGAACTGGGACAAACTGTGCACTTCTGTGCTTTTTAGTGTAATCTAGTGGGATTTGTGGTGAATTGCTGCTTTGAAACAGGGAAAGTAGTAGGCTGAAGTCATAATGTGGGTAAAAGGGATGAAGAAATACTGAAAGAATGAAATGGAGAAACAACCTGGACATAAAGAAGAAAACAGAAACACAAAAAAAACAGTGACATGCCAAATGTGGGTGATTGTGTCTATTGGGTATCGTGTTTAAGTGACAGGATCCACCTCCTCATTCGGATGTTCTTAGATTTTTTTCCCACCTTTCTCCAGCTCCACTGGGAAGAGCTCCAGTTTCTCCACCCTCTTCTCCAGCTCATACTCAGCGGAGGAAGCCACAGGATCCACCTCCTCATTACGTCGGTCGTAGTCCTCATTGGAGTAGGTGTTGAACACCTGAAAAAAAAGCACAAGGAAATGGCAGTGGAGACATGCAATTAAATATAGCAGTTGACATTACAGAGAGAGATTAGATTGAGGGCTATGATTATAGAGCTTTGAGTTTCATAAAGGGGATAGCATACTGTAGTAACTGGCTTAAATAGGAACAGGTTTTAATTTTGCATAGCTAAAGCTGCACCTGGCAACAATTGCAGTTCATATAAATATGACTCGGTACTGCCATTTTTACAATGTTAACAGTGGTTGCTTTGCAGGCAGCGAGTACCTTAGGTTTATGACTATGAATGGGAGTAAATAAGAGCTTTTATGTACCCAACCATGGGAAACACAACACTTCTGTGAAGTATTATCTACGAAACAAAGCTAACAACACTGTGGTAAACAAGGCCTTTACAACAAAGCCACAACTACAACCACAAATCAGCCTGTTAACCAACAACAAACATCATGTGGTGACGGAGGCCAGGGATGCCTCTCCACTCCTTTACGCTGTGTGGTCCTCGTAGGAACCTCTCCTCCTCTGCAAGAGTCAGCTGTCACTTCACATCTCATCCGAACCCTCACTGCTCTCTGCACTGAGCAGGACGGGAGGGAGCTGTGCACACGCTGACTCCAATGTGTACGCTCCTGACACGTCTATAGTGTGGTGTTCTGCAGAACACTGGCTGCTGGTACTGAAGAAAGAGCCGTATGGGTATGCAAAGTGTTTACACCAAGAGATAAACATTCGTGGAAGTGCACAGGCAAGCCTGCATGACAGCAAAAGCATCCTCCTGGCTGTCTATATGTCTTTCCGCCAGACAGACACCTGCACACCCACACTCAGTGCAGTTACTATTATTAAAATCGAAGAAGGTAGTGACATTTGCCGCACGGTATTGTCTCCTCCAAGCGAAGATTTCACGAAGAGGGTATTACACGTTTAGCTAATGACGTCAATCAACAGAGTTATTGACAACGCTGCATGCTGCTAATCTGTGATCACATGTTTGCAGAGGCGATCAATAAGGTGTCATGTCATATCACCTGTACTGATTAAAGCCCACAGCCAGATTGGAGTTAGTCATCTATAGTATGTGTATATGGATGCACTCTTATGTGTGCAGAAATAGAAAGACATCTGAGCACAGTAAGCAATACAGGCTTCTGTTATCAATCTTTTAGTTTCACTGGAACCGTGATAGATAAGAATAATCAGGGTAAACAAGTTTGAAACTTAAAAATGCATGAAAAATGTCAGTCAAGACTTTTGTGGTTTTCATGCTGTAGCAGAGGTTTGACTAAAACCTTACTACATGATAAAGTAAATAAATAAATGGTATTGTGTGTGAGGGATGGTGTGTTGGTTGTACGCACAGCTTGGGCACATTGATATAGCGTGATGTTTCCAGGGTTGGCTTTTATTGTTTCCTCTGTGTGATCCTGCGTGAGCTCTGTCTATGACCTCCCTGTCATCAATCATTCAGTGTGATCAACAGCCCTGCATTATTAACGCTTGCATGCACACAGACGCACACACATAGATACAATCTCGCACATACATGTACAAAATGGTGTGCAGAGCATTGCAGAATATGAAAGTCGATACAGGGGCAGACACACAAACATTCAGCAATTAGTAGAACACATACATGAGTTTATACAGTATATATAAATGTTTATATACATATATATATATATATATATATATATAGGCACACACAGTTCCAGACACATAATACCCACTCAGACACACACACTGCTGACGAATACTAACACCAGCACATGAACTGTCCTGGATGTCCTGCACGCAATGCCACCATTGGCAGACAGTACATTCTCTAATGGCCTCTCTCAGTCACTGTGTACTATCTACAAACACATTAGCATGTGGCCAGTCACTAGAGAGAGAGAGAGAGAGAGAAAGAGAGAGGTCATATAGGAAGATGAGAACAGATGAGGGCGGATCTGTGAGGGAAGAGAAGCAAGGAAGAGACGGTAGAGACGCAGTGATGGAGAAAGATAAGAAAAGGGCAGAAGAGGGAATTCAGCATATCTAAAGAATGGACAAGAGAGGAATGGTGACTGAGAGAGGGAGTGACAGGATAAATGAAACAGCATGCACATGGGAAATAAGAATGGGTAGGCAGAAAGAGAAACAGAGAGACTGACTGCACCATCAAATGAAAAGCATTTACCCACTAGACAAAGACATGTGATGGTTATCTGGCTCTAAAAGGAAAATACCAGTGGATATCTCCATCCTATCCAAACACCAACTGGTTCCCCAAATGGCCATGTTCAGTCAATTCGGTAAACATGAAGACTCCCAAAGCAGGACCACAGCCCTGAAATTCTTTAAGAAGGGATAAAAGAGGTAGAGGAGCTGTAAAGGTCAACAAGTGCATGCTAATAACTGATTCCACTGCCTTCTGTAGTCACGGTTACTTTGAGGACAAATGTTCACATTTCTCTTCTCAGATAGGTTGTATAATATCTTCTTGTTCTCTGACAATAATTGGATTTTGTTCTGGCAAAGAAGCAATTTTTGATCTGAAATAACAGTGGAGAGATAAGAGAAAAAAGGCATAGAAAGAAAGAACACGATTTTAAACACCATTGTGTGTTTAACCTTGGCAGTGTGGCAGGATACTGCTGCCTGCTGCTTTTATTACTAAGGGAGGTGAAAAATGGCCCTAGTGTAAGACCAGACCAGACAGCTGTGGGTCAGACTGTTATCGCTGCTGGACACTAGTGTATAACAGCAATACTTCAAAAGCACAGGCTTTGAAACTGCCACTTTATTGCCTATATACAGTATATACTGTGTGTTCCTGGCCTGCATGAACATTTTTAAGGGCAGGTTGTTCAGAAAAGAGATATTAATTTCATTTCATGTGAGGTGCAATTAATCACGGGACAAAACTTGGCAGAGCCGACACAACCAAACATGGCCTGTATTCTGAGACTGACTCAAGACAAAATAAAACCTGACAGCTCCACCAAACACAATTAGATGCATATCAATATGCTTACTCACATAATCCAATAAAATGATCCCTGGAAACAGTAGTCAAAGTCAGAGCATTCCACCATTATCTGTTAATAACTGTGTGAAATCTAAATCCTCAACACGTCACGATGACAAACATCTACACATTTTCATTTTCAAGTACAGTTGGGATTTGCTGAGGCGCTTCATTATGCTCAATTGTAATTCAGTTTTTTTACTGAAGAGGCTTCACACAAGGACGGCCACTAAAAATGGACTGGAGTATAATGGGCCGTCTCCCCATGTGGTGCCCCTCTGGAGCTGAATTGGAGCGGTCTTTTAGAGGATTTAGCACAACACACAACCATTTACATGTAAATATATTCTTCTGCGCTGCCTGCACTTTCTTTCAAGCTTAACTTTGGATCAAAAAATGCATATTCCCACAAAATGTCACTTTTTAAAACTGCTGCCTTACTTTCATAAAATAATTTTAAATATTTTTATGGAGTCAGTGCAGTAACCCTAAAACTCCTGTGCATGATTTATGAAAGATTGTCTATGCATTCATCATTTTACAGTAATTGTTAGTGTCATATCAGTTCTTTTCCACCCACAAGCTCATACACAAACAAACATAAAGTAGATCAGAAATCTGAAAAACAAACTGTGAAGTCTGATAATGACTTCCTCTCCTCACTATTAATTTGCCGTTCCTCGCTGTATCAACATCTCTCCCCCTCTTCTTCTACTCATCCATCATCCACACAGCACAATGATCAATGCCTCTGACACCAAACACACACAGTCAGTTAACAAACCTCCAACAACAGAACCACTGGCAGCTAAGTGCAGACCAGACAACGGTTCTGCTTGGACAGGCAGACTTGTTATCTTATCTGTCTGCCTTGCATTAGGACGGAAGGAGTTTGCTTTGACTCCTCTGAAATACAGTTTCACTGCCAGTTGTGGATGATGCTGCTTCAGCTGCTTTGACACTGCAGATGCCTGGAAACCCCAAACTACTGACTTCAATCAAACTGAATCCTCTCACTCACAGAGAGAGGCTCCTCTATACAGGGTGTACAGGGTATACGGGTGTTTAGGTATGTACGCAGGGAATGCAAATGCCAATCAGGTATTTTAGTGATAACAATAGGAGAGTGTACGCATGCAGGTTTTATATGTGTGTACTGTCGAGTCAGTTAAAAGCCCATTATAGATAAATGTATACAGATGCAGGCATGCATACATACATAGGTGGTATTGCTCAGGAGTTAGGGCTGGTCATCCACTATTGACAAGATTGGAGATTTGATCCTATTTTTAAGTATTGCTCTTAATGATCAAAATGACTTTGCATGGAGGCTCACAGCCTTTGAATTAAAGTGCTAAATAAATTCATCTATTAAACATTTATAAATGCAGAATCAAAATGCAAGTCACTGTTTTCAGACCTCAGTCAGTCTGTCGGGTGGTTGTTGGGCTCGACCACTGGCTCCCCTGATGGGAAGAGATTAGCTAAGGGGTTAATACTGAGACATGAGGAGTAGATGGAGGGGGAAACTGTAGAAAAGGTAGAAAAAGAAAAGGATGGGGGCAAAAATGAGAGGGTGGGGATGTGAACAACGACAAAGATGATGGTAAAAGAAGGGAGATGCAGGAGAAGATGCAGGAATCTTTGAGATGCTGAGAAAATTAGGCAGTAGTAAATGAAAAGGAAGACAATATCACTGAGAGAGTGAGAGAGAAACAGAATGACTCATATGATTCATGGGTCAGAGCAGCAGCAGACAGTAAGGCTATTGAAGAGTGAAACAGGCAATAACAGAGAAATAAAAAAAAAAAGAAAATGAAAAAAGAGAAAGCTGAGGAGCGGGTGAGGCTTGGGGTAATTTGCTCTAGGGTTGTCTGAGTCCTTGCCTAAGATGGCACGGCATGGCTCCCATTCCCGGCAAACAGCCTCTGATGGTATTAAACTGGGCCGATGGTGTATTGGTGCCAGTGCAGTCACCCGCCCTGCGCCTTCCAGACAGTGGACGCTGCCCAGGGCAATAGGAGGCTGGAAAACCCAGGAGAAATGTTCCCTTTGCTGTGGCACGAGCCCAGCAAACCCTGCAGTGGATTAACTACAGGCTGACACACACACACACACATACAATCACACACAAACACACACAGTCTGCTCTGCTGCGACACCTCAGCACATTTGCATGTCATTACTTTTACCTGTGGCCGCCCACGCATACACATACTAACACACACCAGGCTGGAGAAAGTGACAGGTGCTGAAGAAAGTGTCGGGATTCTGAGGGGATGAGACAGTTGCTGATGACGGAAATAAATTAATGTCACGCTGAGATTGACAGATTTAAAGAGGTGGAGATGGGAAGAAGAGAGAGTGAGAAACGAGAGGAACAAACAGTAACATCCAGTACGCTGCTCTGTATAAAGAGAGTCGAGAACATACAGGAATTTACAGTGAATTCGAGGCCAACCTTTCGGTCTTCTTGACATGCATCATGTTTCATCTGAGGAAGTGACACTGACAGGGAAAACCACAATCGTACAAGTCAGCATTTCTTTTTTTAACCTCAGATACAGCTTCTGCTTAGACACACATACTGTTCATACAAGTGAGCATCTTTGAAAGAAAAAAAAACTGTGAAAATTGTTTTGTAAAAATGCAATTATGGTATAATTTCAGAGTTGTGTTACTATTTAAAATGAGCAGTTTAGAGTTTTTCATCTGCAGTGTGTGTTGCAGGCTGGTTTTTCGCCTCAAGAATGCATTTCAGTCCACTGTCTATGGCACAATACCACTGGGTGCCATAACTCCCACCAACAAACCAAGCCACTGGCCAACTACAAGACAAGAGACACACAGAGAAAGAAAAAGAAGCAGGGGCCGGCTTAAAACAAGGGGGCTGAGAATATTATCATAGCTTGTAAAGTGAGTGGGAGGCAAGAATCAGAAGTAACACAACAACGTGTTGCTTGTTACAGCGCAGGCCCACTTGCTATGCTATGTAATTCATTAGGCTGTGATAATGACTTGGCAGAGTGTGGGACCATATTTCTACAAAGCATAATAACCACTCTGTGGGATCTGGACTGTTGTGAATGTGGCACAGATCCCTAAAATGATCTTAGTCAGGACAAAAATCAGTCTAATTGTGGCCTGTGTTTGATTAAGTTTAAATCAGTTCACCTTAATTGTGCTTCTGATTCACTACAGTGACAGCGACAGTGCAGCAGTCGGAGCACAAGCTTAGCAAACACTGAGGACATTGTGTCAAGGAGACACTGTGTTCTGTGCAGTTTTTTCTTTTCTTTTTTTACTGCAATAAAAACTGACAGCACACTGATAATGCCATTAGCACGGGACCAGATTGGGTAGGTGGGGGATGGATGACAGTTCATGACACAGTCTGCTGTGTGGCAACTGACCAGCCTCAAAAACCACAAGGCACATCTCGCCTTTCCTGGATCATTAAAAATGCATCCCCTGGGGAGGATCAGGTGGCACCGAAACAAGCAAACAAAAACACAGCTGCATTAATAATGGAGTGACTAAGCTTCATGCACGTACAAACACACATATACCCAACACCCCAGTCAAGAGCAGTTGTACCTGTCAGAGATAAGAGGGGGAGGAAAAATCCTTGGCGTCATGATGATTTGTTTTTCCAATGACAGCATAATTACTGCACAAAAACACAACATTTCGCAGAACATGTTTGGGCTGACTAAAACCTAAAACCACTGCTGGATTGTTTATGCTGACCTTTCGACGCAAACATCTACATAATATCACACAAGTTGTACTTCTAGGTATTTTGTCTAGTTTATGTGATAAAATTTTTCACTTAGCCTTTACAAAAACACCCAACTGTCAGTCTAACTGAGCTCAGCCGCTGCTTTTGCCTTTCTAACCAAAATGTCAGCTGTTATATAGCTGCTGTTGCAGAGTGTTGGAACTCTCTTGCAACAAAACTCTGTTGTCTCCCATTGTAACCAGTCACAGATTGCATAATGAGAAAGTTGACAGCCAGCTTCATCCAGCTCACAGAGGGAAAACTCTAGAATTCAGGGCACAAGAAGAATTGGATACTGAGGGATGCTGCAGCTGACGTACAGACCCAGAAAGTTCTGTAATGGAAATTTAACAGCAACTTTTCTCTGTGACCATCTACAATGAGTTGTGCTTTTGCAGAATTTAACTAGAGATCGACCGATTATTTTTTCAGCCAACTCCCAGTTTAAATTTTTTTTTTAAATGTGCTACTATGGCTCTGATGCCGCTGTCTTTCTGTAGTCACTCTGTGGACTCAAGCAATGTCCCACCCACTTAACTATCTGATTGGTTACAAGTCATGAGTAATAGCCAATTAACAAAGATAAATGAAAGATAAATGTTGAAAAGTCTCTTTCAATTAAACATATAGAAAACAGGGGTGGCTCAGTGGTTAGCACCGTCGCCTCACAGCTAGAAGATCCCTGGTTCATGTCGCAGTTAGGACGACTGAGATCTTTCTGTGTGGAGTTTTCATGTTCTCCCTGTGTGTGGACTTCCTCCCAAAGTCCAAAAACATGCTGAGGTTAATTGATGATTCTAAAATTGTCCGTAGCTGTTAATGTGAGTGTGCATGGTAGTCTGTCTCTATGTGTAGCACTGTGATAGACTGGCGACCTATCCGGGGTGTCCCCTGCCTTCGCCTGAGTCAGCTGGGATAGGCTCCAGCCACCCCCCACGACCCTACAGAGGATTAGGAGGTGTATAGATAATGGATGGATGGATGGATATAGAAAACACAAATAAAGAAATGCATTTAAACAAAGTTTTGTGTTGGAGTTTGTGCTATTTTAAATTATGAAAACAGGAATTTCATTTTTACCACAAATGTATATTGGCTCCAAATATCCGCACTAAAAAAATTCATATCCTTCTACCCCTAACTTTTACGCATTCATTGATTGGAAAAGAGAGAACTTATAAGTCTGCAAAACTGATTTTTAGCTGAAAAGGCATCTACTGCAACATGGCTTAAGACTTAGGGAGACTAAGCTGTAGCAATGCTGTTGCAGACATAAATACTATTTACAAATGACATTGCCAAAATCCATGTCAGAATTGGATCCAAAAGTCGAGCAATGCTGTTACACATATATCATCACCCAGGCAGACTGCCCTGAAGTAGAGTAATCCTTTCTCTCAGAAAACATGGTCAGGAAGCAAAGTTCTCGGCAACAGGCCATCTAATTTGATTTGGCTTTACAAAACAACTGTATTAGGTGACGCTCCAGATAAGGATGCTTTTGTAATCAAACATGTACTGTTGATCTATGTGCAGTTTATCCAACATTGTCGGATAAACTGTCATGTACAGAAGGTAGGAGAAGGCCAAGAGTTACGTTGTGACTAAAAGCCGTGAGACTCCACTGTCACGTACAGTATTAAAGGCAGATAAATGAGCCCCCAAAGTCTCAAGAGAAATAACCATCTCTTTATGCCTGGCAAGTCTGAGGAACGGCACTGGGAAGATGTAAGTTGGTATTTTCTCAATTTTTCTGCATCAGCAACTTTGTCTTTATGTTCTTTCATGCTCCAGTAAAGTGCAAGATGAGTCTGAGAATTGGATTTATATACTGCAGCCGGAGATACAAACACGCATATGGCAAAAGTACACAGAGAAAATGTGTGTCGGTTGTTTGTGCGACCAAATGTTTGCAGTGGGATCTAATCTGCAAGTATGAACATATCAGTTGGATCCAAATGACTCAGTGACAGCACATCATCCTGTGCATACATCTCATCCTTTTAAATCCAGGGAACTAAATCTCCAAATTCAAAAAACTCATTTAGAGCCAGATGTTTAGTCCACAGAAAATTAACTGGCACAACCATCCCGTCTACGCTGCAGAACAACACAGCAGTCAAAACATCGAGTAAAAGACATCCACAGACATGTACAAGTATTGCATCTACAAAACCTTTGCTACAGATAAGAGGAGTGACACACATCTATCATATTGATTATGGCTCTGAGCTCAGATCCATGCTACTCAGCATTCCACTAACGGTGCAGCAGCAGAAACTAATGGACAAAACGGCAGTCTCTTTGATCCAGTAACAGGCAGCATGCAGAGTGTAGGGGCTGATTACAGAGCCACTTCAGTGGCCATTTAAATGGTGCTCCACTCATCACATCTGCTTAATTCTATTAAGATATTGCAGTGTCTCGACTGATGAAATTGCGGTTGCTCTACAGGCACAGAAAGTGTCATTAAAAAGGTGACATTAAATGCCATTCACGTAGAGAGGAGGAGAGGAAAACAAGAGGAGACTGACACAGCAAGGCAGCCTGCAGAGGTAGAAGACGACTTCTGTCAAACTCCCGGGGTGCGGTTCAATAAAGAGAGAAAGAAAACACACTGCACGGAAAGAAATCAGCAACAAGTTAGAGATGGTTAAAAGTTTTTGGGATCTATGCGCGATCAAGGTTCGAAAAGTTCAAACCTGAGAGAACTAGAAAGATGTACTGAACACTACATTCAGATCACACATTGTATTCTCAGTGTCATATCAGCAGCACTGAACACACTTTGACAAGAGTACATCCAAAGTGTGATAGAAGACTAAATGTACTTTATTACTACCAGATTAATCTGTATGCCACAGACTGGACAACCAAACTAGAAGTACTAATGTCAAGGATAAAATCCACTGCTTGACTGAACATGAGACCTGATTCTCCTCTGTAGGTCAGTGCCTTCTAGATGGCAGGCTGCCTTAGCCTCTGGTAGCTCAAAGCAGTTGCTTGTCCCTGGGTCAGTGAGGATGTTTTGGAGTTTACAGAAGCAGCTCTGTGAGGATGTACTTACTGTAGGCACAGCAGAATTTGAGCTTCATGGTAATCTCAGTATAGTGACATTTTCACATCGACAACTCTAATGTGCTGGTAAAGCTGAGGCCAATAGGATACCATTATTTTTGAAAATACTTGATGATAAACAGATCGGATAGATTTTGACCTAAAAATCTAAAGTCAGAGGATCACCAAATTTAATACAGTTTATCCTGATGCAGACATGAATATCTGAAACAAATGTCATGGCAATCCATCCAATGAGTGCTTGAGATATTTAATTCTGGACTGGAGTGGTGAACCGAAAAACAAGCTCTGCCTCCCGTAGAGCCATGCTGCCAAAAACTAGACTTCTGGACCTGCTAGTCTTCATTTTAAACAGAAGTCAGAGTACATGTTTACAAAATGTAGCTGAAACACTAGCTGCGGGTCAACTTTTCCCTGTAGCTACCAGGAAGATGTCTAAATTAATTAAGCTTTCAAAGCTGGGATGTTGAAATGGTTTATCCGCTTTACCGGACAGGATGGGCAGGACTAAAAAACATTACACAAAGAGGAGGGAGCGTTAAGTATTAGATGATAAGACGGCAGTTTTTTTTTTTCCAAGACCCTCTCTACAGTCTCCACCCACAGGGGGTCAAGCTGGACTCGTGTGGGGCTGAGGGCTGAGAAAATAGCTTTGTGTCTTTCACTATATAGACGAACAAAAGACAGAACCCTGTTTGTTCCTCGTGTGCTGAGAGGAGGGGGTGTGATGGAGAGGTGGGAGGGGCGCATGTCTAATTGTGCGTGTGCGTCGTTGTAGAGGTGGGGGCAGTTTCTCTGTTGAATATTCCATATGATGAATGAGCGTCAGTCCTTTTCATGGAAAACAGAAGCCCTGAATCGACAGACAACAACAGAGGAGCATATTCCCCGCCTGTTCAACCTAAATGGGACAACAAGCTTTGTAGTATCTCACTGTGTAGTGAAAATGAAAGTTGCAGAATTAATGCCAGGATAAGCCATTTTTCAACTTAGATTTTGTATGTATATCACATTTAGTATTGCGCTTAAGCCAGATAATATAACGATTAAATGTGAATCTTAATTACTATAATCAAAGAATATATCAAAATAGTGCTAACGTTGCATTTTGAAGATGTGCGAGTTTTGATGCACATGTAGTGGGTCCTTAGAGAGAGAGAAAAGCAAAAAGACACACTTTGCAGAGATGTGGCAGAGTAATTAGTTAGCTAACATCACGTTTTCTCCCCAGAATAACTGGGCTAATTGTTCTGGCTCATTACAACATGTTAATAGGATTGATTCCCAACCTGTGGAATGTTTGTGTTAGCTTTAGTTCGATCTTTCATGCATAAACCTTAATCTCTCATTTACTACTGTGCTCCCCACTATGCACTAGCACAAACATTATTGTGTGTCAACAGGCTGAAAATCTCAAAAATATAAATGGATTTCACTGGCAAATCAAATTATAAAGATTAAAAGGAAAACATAAAGCATGTTGTTTACTACTGCCAACATTAAGCTCATTGATTCTAAATACTTGAGGATAAAGACTGAAAAATATTTCCCATAATCTTACAAATCCATCTCCCCAATCCACAAACAACAGTGGCTTCATTGTGTTCAACTCAGCACTGAAAACAGCATCAAAATACACCAAGGTAGATGTAAAAAAAATACCATAGTAAAGATAATTGTATTAATTGAAAAAAAATCTCAAAGAACTGACTCATTACCAAGAAAATGAAACTTAGTGGGAGCTGGCCACTGTCACCACAAACAACGACTTTTACCATGAGTAAAACCTTATTTGACCTCCCATCCCCGGTGAACATCTAGTGGTATGGATGGTAAAAATGCATGTAATCTCTAGCTATTCTCTACTCTCACCTTGCTGTGCAAAACAACAAGGTTACACAATAAACACATTCACTATATACTGAACACTTGGTATATTTGACAGATTCGTGGAGACTCTGCCACTGTAATGTGAAAAATATCCTCTCCAAATAGCTTCACAAATGGCCTCCTGATTTAAAAAAAACATGAGACATGAGACTGCTCGAGAAAAAAACACAAACAGTATCTTGTGTGAAAACTGTGTGGGTGCAGAACCAGCATGACTAACACATGCACAGATGTTCTGCTCATGAACATGTCAAATTCGCAGAGGGCGATGCTTCGACCCTCAAGCTCTGCATCACAAAACAGCTACGACCTTTACCGTTACAGAGCAACACCTACGGTACAGAATAATTTGATATCTTATCTGCTATAAAGCAGAATATATTAAAGAAAGAAAATCTAAACTTAAAGACATTAGAGGTCTAACAAGGATAAAAATTACTGAGGTCTGATCATTTTATGAGGATCACACAACCTCATAAAAAAGTATGTTCAAACAACAAAGCTAACCACAAAGAGTAAGGGTAACTATAAATAAAGCCCATAAAAACAGAGCTCTGAATACACTATTAGTTCTCTGTTGTTTTAACCTAGTTTTGATCACAGCTGCACAAGGGCTTTTATGTTGGATTGTGCTCAGTGTGTTTACACAATTTAGGCTTCCACAACACTTTTGTAGAGCATTCAGCTTACTGTAATGGGAGCACTGCTGAAGCGAATCTTCCTCTTCGGAGGGATGTCCTCTTTGTTTTCCTCTGGCAGGCCAGGAATCTCTGTCAGATCAGAACCCGGGTCGTAGACAATATCCTCATCATCGCCGTAGAGGTCATCCTCAGGATCCGTGCAGCTTTCCCCCCAACCCTGGTAACAGGCGTCACCATCTGCGTTAAAAATCACCCGCTCATTCCCAGTGTATTCCTCATCAGGTTCTTCCATCTGGTCCTTGGGAGATTCAGAGGGCTTGTCTTCCTTTGAAGCATCCCCATCCTCTTGGCTTTCCCCAGTTGGTGTTGTTGGGGTCGGCAGCATCTCGCGAGTGGCATCTTCAGAAGATTTGTTGGTAATCACAGGACCATGTGCAGGTTTTGAGGCTTTAGAGACCCCTAGATCCTCGGTATGATTTCTTGTGTCTGAAGGTTTCTCCTCTTCTTCACAAGAACCATTAACTTGGCTTCCATTGGTGGTAGTGCCAGACAAATGCTGTCTCTCTCCTCTTGTGGATTTGTCTTGGGCTTCTTCCTTTTGTGGAGCCTCCGATTTGAGTTCTGAAGTCTCTGCCCCAGGACTGGGGCTCAGGAGGTCCTCAGAAGACGAGGATGTGGGAAACTTGCCCCCTGTCCTGTTCCGGTAGGTTCCACGAACTGGAGATTGTCGTGAATCATCCTCACTGACATCACCCCCGTGGCGCTGGAATCCGTCAGGTGAGTAGAGGACTCTTCTGGTGACTCCTCTGTAGGAAACACTCTGATTGTGGTCAGCATTTTCAAAAACAGCACTGAGCTGACTGACGGTTGGTGAGGACGCCTCTGTTCTGGAGCACAGCGAGTCCAAGGAGTCTGTACTGCCTCGGTTGGACCTCGCCCCTCGCCAGTCATCGAGATGCTCATGGGAACCCCTTTTATCCCGTCCGTAGGGAAAGACTGGTGATTGAGACTGGTCACGGGATTGCTGTTCAAATAGCTTCCTGGTTTCAGAGAACTTTGCTCCAGCGCCTCCGACCTTTTCAGCCGACGAGGAATGCTGGAGTTTTATCACTGTTCCATCAGCCTTGTTGATGAAGTTGGTGGGCTTCACCAGCTTTTGAGGCGGGGAATCATCACGACCTCTGGACTTAGCTGTGGTATTTTCTGAGCCCATTTGCATGAACATGTCCTTAATGCGACTGACGTGGGAGCCATACTGGCGGCCCCTCGGTTGTTTAACCCGCTCGAGGTCTTTGGGCTTCGAGTCTCCATCGATCCGAGGCTGGTCGAAGGCCTTCTTGAGCGCCTGAAACTCAGCCCGGTAGGCGTTACGGTGGGGGGAGGCACTCCGGAGGCTGGTCCTCTCCCCCGAGGCCTCCGTCTTCAGCATGATGATGTCTTTGGATTCAGAAGAGATGTCAGCATCGCCGTGGCCTCATTAAAGCGTGGGAGTGAGGGAGTCTAGTTTGACCTACTGCAGCGCCGTTTAATCTGACCCAGCTGATGTTATAGTTCCTTCCGGCCCATTCACACCTGCGGAGATAAAAAGAGACATTAAAAGATGGAAACATTTTGCAACACTGCATGATGTCAGTTCAAGAGAGAAGAGTATTTGATAGGGCGCACAACAATATCACATGAATGTAAATTGGCAGTTTTTATTCAAATTGTTAGTTACAAACCATAAAAACAGATCATGTTCACCTTCAATAACCCTCTTTGGGAACATGGGGACCAAATGAACTACAGATGCTGATGTACAATATAAAAGCTCTCGGTCCAAGAGAACAACTGTAGTTATGAAAGCCTATTGGGCTGTAAAGGCACTCTGATGATGCTGTGTATTCAGTATTCCTGAGCTGTTAACCTTCTCAAATCGATACCGTGGACATCAGTGTAAAGATTTGCACTCTTTTTGTTTAAAATGGTGCTATGCTGTAGAAAACATGGTTCGCTCCCTCTCTCCCCCTCCCTCTGTTTTCTATAGTAAGCTGTGACCCTTGTACACTAAGACATCCCTCGGCTCTATAAAGCATCACTGACATTACGGTGGTATCTACTAAATGTCAGCCCTCAAACACAGCCATACATGCTTCATACAACCTTTACTGTTCAGAGAAGATGCTGCTGGATGCACTCACAGATGTGTGTTAATACCATCCCTGCAGACTTTAAAAAAAAAAACTAAACATTTAATGAAAGGCCTTTGCCCACCATTACAGTAATAGTAAGTTAGAGCATTGTAGCTGGCTCATAGAGGTAGTTAAATATTCCATACCTACAGCCGTTAATGTTTAATCCTGTTTGGAAATGCATCCACATAGAGGGAGATGAAATATGACACAATAAATCTAAAAAAAAAAGCATTAATCTGGGACACAGAGAATCCATTAACCTAGGCTGTGCTGTAGCCCACAGCATGGATGGTATGGATGCAGCAGCAACAGCAGCAGTGACTGAAACCTAAATGCCCTGGTTCAATATTCATTATTCACCATGCTGGACTCTTGCTTGGTCCACCTATTAGAAATCCTTGGGCAAAAAAAAGAAATAAAATCATCCGTTTGAACTTGAGGATATTGCACGTGAAATAAAGGAGGAAAATACTGTTGGAGGTGAAAGATGAGAGCTAAAATAAGGCTTTAACAGTGTGTCAGTGGATCAGACAAACAGGCGCACATCAGCCACACCGCACAGAACATGACAGCTCAGGTTTCCCCTCTTTCTGACACCGTTTAACATTTATCCATTTCTCCTTTTGCACATTCCTGCAAGAGCCAGGACGCAAATGATCGACCATTTCCCAACGATTGCAAAAAAACAAAACAAAAAAAGAGAGGAACTTCACTGTTAACCACAAAACCACAGCGATGTTGCTCCACAAAAACAAAAGAGTCAGACTTACATTCATGGCTCCGGCTTCGTTGGACGCGTGATATAAATAAAATGTAATCCGCGGGGCAAACTTGAAAATGATGCTCTCGCTGCAAAAAGCCTTCGATGATAACATCTCTCTCGTAAATAGTCCGGGACGGAATCGCCACTACGGAGACGCTCGGACGCACTGGAGCCGCTACAACGCCATTGCAGGCAGTGGGTGATGCTGCCAGCCGCACAATGGGGGTGTCGGTGCAATTTGGCAGCTCGTCTCACTGGGAGCTGCACCGTGGCGGCGTTTGCAGGACGGCGGCGTCCGATGTACGTCCGCAGTGTGGTGAAGTGAACTTGCTCCGCTGCAGTGATAGCCGCTGGTTTGCGAGCGGAAAGCCTCATGTGACAGGTGTTAAAACCTGAACTGCGGCAATGGTTCGGTCCGATAATCTGCTGCGCGGAGGGGGTTTCAGCGAGCTGCAGTCTGGCATAAATACCAACACACAGCCACTGTAACTTCACTGGCTGCTCATTGTTCATCAGCGGGCTTTGGGTGGGGTACGCAGGGTCAAGGACCACTCTGGGCCCTGGGATGTGCCTTCAAATTAGGGGGTTTCTCAGAGTGTGGTGTGGGGACCAGGAGGGCAGAAAAATAAAGTTTGCTTTCACTGTTATTTTAGTCATTAAAAAAAAAAGTCAGTTTAATGAGAGAAAACAGATACAGTTGTATTCATCCATCTTAGCCTATTTAAATATATAGCTGCTCATAGGAGAGGGTACATTCTTAACTAATAGACATCACCATGTTGGTTGCTTATTAGAAGCTTTTTGAAATGTTATGTTTAAACATACAAATGAGATATACACCTATCAGCCACAACATAATGACCACTGACAGGTGAAGTGAATAACATTGATCATATTGGTACTATGTGGTGTTCTGCTGGAAAACCTTGTATTTTAACATCTGTGTTGATGAGACTTAGACACCCAGATAAACATTGTCCCAGAACAAGAACACTCCCTCATGCAAATGGAAATCCCAAATGTCACTGGCCTACCCCCGCAGGAAAATGTACCCCACCACATGGTAAAAACATCCAACAATCAGGAACATCTTGAGGAACATGACAATCGCCCGAGATGCTGATTTGACCTCCAAACTTCCTAGACCCCATTCTGATCAAGCATCAGGATGCAGTGGAACAAGTTTGATTGACAGAGGCCCCACTACATAACCCAGTGTACCCAAAGGATCCACTGCCAACGTCCTGGTGCCAGACCCCATAGGACACCCTGAGAGGTCCTCTTGTCCATGCCAAATGGTTCAGAACATTTTTGACCACATAAGGGGGAC